>JAZHEH010000621.1:0-27625 GCA_036589455.1 Ateles fusciceps
TCATAAGGGGTTTTTCCCCATTCACTTAGCACTTCTCTCTCCTTCTGCCATGTGAAGGAGGACATGTTTGCTTCCCCTTCTGCCATGATTGTGAGTTTCCTGAGGCCTCTTCAGCCATGCGAAGCTGTGAGTCAATTTAATCTCTTTCCTTTATAAATCAGCCACCGTAGTTTTCTATAGCAGTGTGACGGTCAACTAATACAGCAGGCTATTGAAATTGCCTCAGCCCAGAGATTATAATAGCATGTACTAGTTGGTGGAGATAAGAATGGAATGAACAAATTGGAGAGATGGTTAAGTAGAATAAGCACAGTTGTGTGCTCGAATTGGATGTAGAGTTTTATGAAGGGTTTTAAATTCTGGCTTATGCGACAGGGTGGTGATGACATTCCTTAGACTGGACCATGGAACAGGATTAGGTTTGAGGAAAGAGAACAAGCAGGAAATGACTGTTGATTTCACACATGCTAAGTATATCGTTTTGTGTTTACAGAGGACAGTGTTTTGTTCTGTCCCTCAGGCTGGCTTGCAGTGGTATAATCGCAGACCCCTAACCCCTTCAACTCCTGGGCTGAAGCAATCCTCTCACCTCAGCCTCCTGAGTAGCTAGGTGCACACCGTCATGGCCACTTCATTAAAAATATATTTTTAGACAAGATCTCACTATGTTCCCTGGCTGCTCTCGAACTCCTGGCCTCAAGCAATCCTCCCACCTCCGCCTCCCAAAGCAATGGGATTACAGATGTGAGCCACCATGCACATCTTATTGAGACTTTCCAAAGATGTTTAGTTAGCACTTAAATATAGGATTTGAGACGTAGCAATAATATCTGAATGTATTTCATGTGAAGATATATATTTATGCATCAGTTATTTAGAGTGGCATCTAAGTTAGGGTGCCTGGATCAAGAAAGTCTACTGCAATGTGTGTCCAATAGTACTATAATGTGAGCTACATATGTAATTTAATATATTCTAGTAACCTAATTAAAAATAATAAAAATATAAAATTAATTTTAATAATATATTTATTTAACATAATATATCCAAAATATCATTTTGACGTGTAGTAATGTAAAAAATTAATAGGATATTTTACTTTACTTTTTGCTCACCTAGCCTGTGAAATATGGTGGGTTTATTACCTTAGAGCACATTGTAATTCAGATTATATACATTTTAGGCACTCAGCCACATGGCTCATACTCGCAGTTGGACAGCACTTACTTGCCTTGGAAAGGGGTGGAGAGGGAGGATAAAAGAAAGAGAAGAAAGAGAATAAGTGGGAGAAGAGGAGAGATAGTGTAGTGTGGTGGGGTCCGAGGAGCTGAGCTGAGGGATGATGAGGGAGGTAGAGTTGGGGAGGGATAGCATGGGGGGAGAGATGCCAGATATAGGTGATGGGGAGGAAGGCAGCAAATCACACTGCCATGTGTGTTTCTATGCAGACAATCTTCCATGTTCTTCACATGTACCCCAGAACCTAAAATGCAATGAAAAAAATAAAAATAAAAAAAGAAAATAAAAAGAAAAAAAAATGAGTGATCAAAATATTCAACTGATTTCAGCCTTCACCTCTGTGACAGTTATTTTAGCCCTGAAACTTCACAGTACTGCCCATATTTTGGAAAACTTTAATCAACTGCAGTGTCAATTCTTTAATTCCTGTCTCATTTCTTCTAAGTTTAATATTAAACTGCGTTAAAAAAAAACGAGTATATATATGCTACTCTTATTAGCAATCTGCAACCCAACTTTTCTTCCCATCAGTTTGCAAAAACTGGACCTGTTCAGTAGAGTCAAATATATATTCCCAGAACTTTTTATCCTTCCTCTCTAAAATCTTTGGAACAAGTTTAAACATTCTCTCATTGTTAAAATGGTTTCTTTTTCCATCTCTCAACATGGGCATTTGTTAGGTCTGGTCATCTCTTCTCTCGTAGGAAACATAAACTTATAGCTGGATGCATTTGGCTCTTGAATCTTCATTTGCAGCCCTAATGGTATTGCGCGGAACTAAATGTTGGATTCGCGGGGTAGTCCCATAATATCTCATTATTAACTAAAATTCACCATGCTTGAAAGGGAGATTACTTTTTCCAATGAAAGAAACTTTCGTCCTCACTACTCTGTCACAGAACGTAAGAGATGAGTAAGAGAAAAAGGCAACTCCTGAGGATGATCTCATAAGGTAAGGCTGGGGTGTACTTTGTAGTGAACCAGAAAGCACAGAAAGAAACAGCATTCCAAGTTGTGGGATCTGCTTGTTCACTTATTCTTTT
Organism: Ateles fusciceps; assembly: GCA_036589455.1. Lineage (NCBI taxonomy): Eukaryota > Metazoa > Chordata > Mammalia > Primates > Atelidae > Ateles > Ateles fusciceps. The sequence continues at coordinate 2,283 of JAZHEH010000621.1, forward strand.
GTGCCTTTATTCAATAAAAAACATCAGCTACCTACTATGTGCCACACATAGTGTTATTCTTTTGGGAGTAGGCAGTGAGCAAGTCAAGCATGGACTCTTCTCTCATCAGGCTTATCATCTAGTGGTGGAGACACATTAAATAAATCATGACAACTGAATTAAATAGTGTGAAGATAGCATTTGGAGGCTTTGAGTTGGGAAGTGGCTAAGTGCATTGTGGGAACTGACAAGTCAGTGTGAACTAGCGGAATAGTGGCAGTAAAATGGGGCTAGAACAGGAGTCAGGGTCAGATATCACAAGGTTTTGTAGTCCAGGCTGAAGACTCCCATGTGTGTGCTAAGACCAGTGTGAAGATGTTCAACATCTCCAGGTTCCATCCCACAGTATTTTCTATGGCACTGCCATTATCCTCACTCCCTGTATCCAATTTGTTATCAAGTAGCCATCAAGTTCCATGGATTCTTCCCTAAAAAGGTCTCTGATTCTAGTCACTTTGATTTTGTTCAGGTCTGTGTCCTGTGATGCTCATCTCATATGATTGAGAGCTATAAAATACCATAACAAACATTGTTTGGTACCATATAGAATAATTACCGAAAAATATTGAAATTCTGTCTCATAAATAAGTAAGAGAGCTTGGTCATATCAGTGAGCAGTTCTGTTAATATAGAAGCACTTTGAGGGAGAACAAAGAAAAGATTTCATTAATCATGGATACTTTTACAGACATTATAAAATGTTATACTATAGTAGTCATCTTGTTGTAATTATTGCTGTCTTATTTAATTCTCTTGTGCCTTCATGTTTTAGATGGTTATACTAAAATATCTAAAATTTAAAGCATATTATAAAAAACACAAAAGGTTTGAGAATCATTTCTTTATTGTCTCACTTCTGTGCTCTCAATACTGCCCCGTGTGATGGCTCTTTGTCTGTCTGTCTTCTTACGTCCATTTTATACACAGATTTCTCACATTTTATTGCATTTTACTTTATTGTACTCTACAGATACTATGTTTTTACAAATTGAAGATTTGTGGCTCCGGTGTCAAACAAGTCTATCGGCACCATTTTTCCAATGGTGTGTGCTCACTTTCTGTCTGTATGTCATGGTTTTGTAATTCTCACTCTATTTGAAAACTTTTCACTATTATTAAATCTGTTGTGGAGAGTCTATGATCAGTGATCCTTTGAAGCTACTATTGTAATTGTTCTGGGGTGCTACAAACTGCACTCTTACGAGGCAACAAACAATAAATATTTTGTGTGCTCTGGCTGTGCCATTGATTGGCTATTATCTCATGTCTCTCTTCTTGGGCCTCTCTGTTCTGAGACAAAAAATATTGAAATTAGGCCAACTGATAACCCCACGATGAACTCTAAGTGATAAAGTAAAAGACGCACATATCTCTGACTTTAGATTTAGTAAACTAGAATTTGATTAAGCTTACTGAGGAAGGTATGTCAAAAGCTGGAGATAGGCAGAAGACTGCCTCTTGTGTCAGTTGGCCCAAGCTGCAAATGCAAAAGAAATTAAAAATGTTTCTCTAGTAAACACACAAATGATAAGCAAAACAGCCTTACTGATTATATCGCGAAATAAAACAACAAAGCTGGGGTGACAACACACCTATTTACAGCATGGTTTACTAAATATTGTAAGCCCATTGTTGAGACCTACTGCTAAAAACAAATCTATTTTTTTCAAAATATTACTGCTCATTGACACTCTGCCTGCTCACCCTAGATCTTTGATAGAGATGTGCAAGGAGATTAATATTGTCTTCATGTCTGCTAACACAACATCCATTCTGCAACCTGTGAATCAAGTGGTAATTTTGACTTTCTAGTCAAATTTAGGAAATATATTTCATAAGGTAATAGCTGCCATAATTAGTGATTCTTTGGATGAATCTGATAAAATTAAATTAAAAAGTTCTGGAAAGGATTTACAATTTAAGTGTTATTAAGAACATTCATGATTGGTGGGGGAAGGTCAAAATATAAAAATAACAGGAGGTTGGAAGAAGCTGATTCCATGGAGCCTTTCAAGGGTTCTCTGTTTCATATGATAAAAGCTTGATCCTCAAAGAGTAAAATTCAGCCCTTCCTGCTAATGATGTCTCTAGCCCAAAGGGATGACTCAATTCAAATGCTCTTCTCGTTCTGTCTCACTAATGTACCTTTACCAGCAATCCCTATTTCCTAATAACATCCATTGTGCATTGCTTGCAAATGAAAGGGAAAGCTATTTACAGTTATGGAACTTGTCCAATTCCTAATCTCTGAGGGGACAAACTTTTGATAGAGATTCCAGTGAGGACATTAGGAATACTAAACTATTACTGGATATTATTAATTTAGGCAAATCTCCCCAGGTAGCCAGTTAAAGTTAAAATTAACCAAGTCATACACAGATTTAATGATTCTCAGTGAGCACAATCTCTTTTCCAAGAACAGTACCCTAGAAAATCTTCAATATCTTCTAGTCTGGAGTAAAAATAGAAAGCAAAAACAAAAAGAAGTCCCTATAAACTGGGCTGTTTAATGTATTTTGGTGCTCTGTATCAGAGTCTTAGATATTTATATAGATATAAATAGCTATATTTATATATTACATTAATATGTAAACATAAATATGAAGTTATGTATGTTTATAATCTTAATGGTGATAACAGCCAAGCCTGAGGTGACAGACTGAAAAGAGATTTACATGTGGTACTGTTTTTGAAGAAGCCATAGCTTTTCTTTTCTGTTTTTTGTTTTCTTATTTGTTTTTACTTTGCTTCCAATTAGTGTGAATGGATTCTCCCTGACTAAACTCTTAATTCCTAAGAAGTTTTCAGCCATCGTACCATGAGTTCACAGCTGAGGCTTTATATTTTTTAAAAGATTAAGATACAATGCACCTGGAATATAGTATAAAAATCTGTGTATCAGTGAATTGTTACTTATTCACCTGTGTAATATAATCACTTAGCTGTAGATATCCTCTAATGTACAGCACTGCTTTTCATTTTACATATCCTTTTCTTTTGTCTCACCTTGTTTTCCATTTTCCCTCTTCCCATCTCTATGGCTATCCCTATTGCCTCCCATTTCTCCACACTCTCTGCGTCTCTCTCTATTTACATCCACTTTCTAGTTCTATTCTTCATTTTGTTCTCCTACCCAGTCTCAATTTCCCTGTGTAGATGTATGTGGAAGTTCCTGAGCTCGTGGTAACCTGTTGCTCAATTTTATTACTGACCACTATGGAGTCTTGCTGAAGCTCTAATTGAGCCCACAATCAAAGCACTTCTGTAGAGGGTAAAGTGGGATGGCTATGATTGGCCCTTTCATACGTGCAGTTTTAGGAGAAAGAAGCCCCTCTAGACCTTCTTTTAATAACTGAGCAAGACACTGGTTGGACCACGTTGACTCAACTTGGCTTTCAAACCAGAGGATCAGGTGCTGGATCAAGTTGCCTGATCTGTCTGGACATGTCACTCTGACATTGGCATTAAAAACAGTAGGTGAAGGTATCCTTATGGACAGAAGAAAAAAAGCCTTATTTACCAGTTTATTATAAAATTATAGCTTTTTTACACATGCATAGGAAAAGTGAAACAAAAGAAGACAAGTCAGAAATGTATTAAAAATAACTGAAAAATGCATGAAATAAACATTTGGTGACTAAAAATAAGTACTCTTAACTTTTTAATTTATATCTTTCCAGAATTATTCCTACTGTTGTTTAGAAACTGGAATAATATTGGAAAGGGTGTTTAACTTAATATATTGGAGAAATGTGTCCCAATCAACAAGCAAACATTTCTATAATTAAATATAATGTGTACCGTTATTTGAAATTCATCCCCTTTTAATGGATATGTGGCTTAATTCAATTTTTCTATTATAAACAACTAATTAATATACATTAAATATATTATTGTTTTCTAGTCTAATGGAAATGAAATGTCTAGATCAAAGTGTATGAAAATTATAAAGGCTTTTGATCTATTTTGATAAAGTGCTCCCCAGAAAGATTGTATTAATCTGGGAAAAGTATCCGCCACATACACAACCAATAAACTGGTTAACACCATCCTTTTTAATTTTTTGCCACACTGATCTTTCTTTCCCTTGCTTCATGACATGTTAAGAGCCTCTTATACATCAAAGGTGCTAATCTTTCCCTTTCTCTCATAAATGTCCATTTTTCTTATAATATTATTTGACTATTAATTGTTTCTTTTTTTTTTTTTACATGTATAAGTTTTAAAGTTTTACATTGTTACTCTGTCAGGGCATACTCAGGAAAGCAGAGCCCTTGCCAACTATTTAAATAGAGAAAATGCAATTCAGGAAACACTTACAAAGGGTGGAGAAAGCAAAAAGTCAAACAAGGTGACCTATGATAAGCTCCTACTGGGAGGACTGATGTTAACAGAGCTCAGAATTCTGTCCATAGAGAGGTTGTGCTGAAGAAGCTGGAATCACTATGGGGATACGGCTAAGTGCTATAGACACTGCCTATAGTGGACAAAGAGTGAAGAAATACTGTGTCTTATATCCTCCACTCTCCAATTTCTTCCTAGTGTGTGCCAGTAGGAAAGTCTAGCCAGAAGTGATTTGAAAGAAATTCTGGGAAATATAGTGTACAAAGGCCTTTTGATTGTGATACAAAACTGACCAAGGGAAGCTGAGAAATTGAGAGTAAACAGTGAGTGCTCAAGAGAATCGTATACATTAATTATTTATATTTATGACTTCTGGTTTTGGTGTTAATGCAGCCTCCTTTTTTCTGAGATTATTTCTTCTGTTTGCACTTAATTTTGAGTCTTACATTTTTAGTTTACATAAAATATATTTTGCTGTTAAGACATGAACATGTTCCTGAACAAAGCAAGGTCCAGCTGCTTGTTTTTGAGGTCTAATAACGAGATGCAGACAGACTGGGAAAGAGGGAGTTGATTTCTGGAACTGGTCACAGGAGAAGGTCAGAGTGACTCACAGATCACTCTCAAAGTTATAAGTTTTTTCTAGTGCTTATATATATTTTAAGCTCCGTGCTACATGTGCAGGATTGCCCCTACAAGCAGAAGTGTTTCATTCAATCTATGGCTAATCTTCAGGCTATACCGTAGGCATGGCATGAGAAAAATGCAGAGACAACGGATCACGTTTGCCCCCAGCTCATTTGCAAGGCTGAGCTTCCACACTGGGAGGCCAAGCTCAGAAAAGAAGAGGGTACTGTCCCACCCAATGCCACCTCCTAAAGCAGGGATGTCACTCACAGAGAAGGAGGCCAGTGTTCCTACCACCAAGCTTGGGAGTGTAGTCTCAAAATTTTTCCCAGAAGAAAACATGGATATTCACAGACAAAGGAATGCTTTGAACCCCTATTTCCAAACATACACAAAAATTAGCTCAAATGGCTCAAATACCTAAATGTAATAGATAAAACTATAAACTCTAATAAAAATAACTATAAATATTGTGACATTGTGTTATGCCAGAATTTCTTAAATCTGACACCAAAACATAGGCAAAATCTCAAAAATAGGTGAGATCTCATCAAAATTAGGAATCTTTTTGCTTCAGAGGATACCAGCAAGAACGCAAAATACATTACTAGAATGGGAGAAGATGTGTCTGAAGATCATACATATGAGAAGAAAGTTATATCTCCAGTGTATAAAGAACTCTTGTAAATAATAAAACCTCAAATTATCCTGTTAAAAATTGGCAAATGATCTGAATAATTATTTACCCAAAGAAGTTAAACAAATTTCAAATGTTACATGGAGGATGCTCAGCATTATTAGTCGCCAAGGATATGCAAATCAAAACCCAATGAGACATCACTTCACATGAAATGTAATAACTATAATAAAAAGACTGAAAATAAGTCTTGGTGAGGCTGCGGCAAAATTGGAGCCTGCATGCACTACTCTTGGCAAAGTGAAATGGTGCAACTACTTTGGAACACAGTAGACTATTCCTCAAAGAGCTAACCACAGAGTTACCATAAAACCCAGCAATAACACTCCGACCTTAATACCCAAGAGAAATGAAAAGATATGTCCATATGCAAAGTTGCATGCAAATGTTCAGAGCAGTATTATTAATAATTGACAAACCAATACTAAAGTTTATAATGAAAGGTAAAAGACAAGCATAGCCAACACAACACTGAAGAAGAACAAAGTCTGAAGGAAATCACACTACTGATTTCAAGATTCGTTATGTAGCTGCAGTAATCAAGATAACATAGTATTACTGAAAGAATAAACACACAGTCAAGGGAACACAATAGACAGCTCAGAATTAACTCACACAAATGTAGACAATTGATCTCCGACAGAGGAGCAAAGGCAGTTTATTGAATAAAGACGGCGTTTCCACAAATGGTGCTGGAACAATTGTACATCCATATGGAAAACTATAAACCTAGATAAACATCGTACATAATTCATAAACATTAAATCAAAATGGATCATAGATCTACATGTAAAAACTAAACTACAAAGCTTCCAGAAGAAAGATAGGAGAAAATTTAGGTGAACTTTGGTGTGATCATAAGTTTTAGATTCAATGCCAAAAGCATAATCTATAAAAGAAAAAATTGATGTTTGTTATATTAAAATAAAAACGTCTGCTATGAGAAAGACACTTTAAGAGCACAAAGGGCAAGCTGCAGGTTTAGAGAAGACATTTGCAATACACATTTCTGGTGAAGAACTTGTACTAAAAATATACAGAGAATGACTAAGACTCAACAATAAGCAAATAAATAACCCAACTTTAAAATAACCAAAATATAGGAATAGGCATCTAATGAAATAAGATATACAGATGGAAAACAAACATCTGAAAAGATGCTAGGCAAAATCCTACAATACTTAAATACAAAGTGCTGATGAGGATGTGAAGAAAGAGGCACATACATATATATCTACAGTCTGCCAGCTGAGAGGGCCTAGAAACGATGATGCTGAAAAAGCAATGGATACGTCTATCGCCCAGATATTTCCTGGCCGATTCTAGAAATGGAGCAAGAAATATACATTATGAGCTTGGAGCATCTTGTAATAACAGAAAATAAAAAGGTGCTAAAAAATGAACCCAACCCTATAAATAGAAGAACTTGAGAAGAGAGTTATAATCCATATGTCAATAGGAAGGTAGTAAAAAAATGGAGCCAGACAAAGTAGGTGTACATGTACATAAATGGGTAAAATATGTACAGCTAGAACTAGAGTCTGGTACTTTTTTTGCCCTGAAGACAATCATCTCATTGGAAACAAAATTCTGGGAGAAATGTGACAGATGGCCAAGACCAAACACAAAGACAAATCAGACTCAGTGATTTTGAAGAAAATATGTTGTTCTTTAGTGACCAATGTAACTGGACTTATTTTTTATCCTATGTTAAGTAACTGAACTTCAGTTTTTACCTGCCAAAAGTAAAGAGAACCTCTTTTAAGAAAAACTCAAAGCAAGCAAAACAATACAGCCCAATATACACAGTGATGTGTATATGTACAGGGACAAAACAACCAATAGAAACATCTTCCAGTGACCAAAGATTACATGATTTGATCAACGAAACTAAGGAAGTAATATTTGGATATAGCTCAAGTTATAGAATAAATATCATACATAGATATTAATGTCAAAAAGTATTGAATAGATAAATAGGTTAAATAAATACTCTCTCAAGATTTCAACTGACTTACATAAATATTTTGCCTTCAAGAGTTGATGTATAAACTCCCCATTCTTAAGTGTTTGCTATTTATAGTGACTTCGTTCCAAAGAGTATAAGTCGGAAAGGGGAAAACAGTTAAGTTTACGGTAGAAAAATTGCTAACTACTCCGTTAACCAGATGGTCACAGTCGACATCAAGAGTTATTACTTGACTGGGCACAGTGGCTCATGCTTGTAATCTCAGCACTTTGGGAGGCTGAGGTGGGCAGATCACCTGAGGTCAGGAGTTTGTGACCAGCCTGGCCAACATGGTGAAATCCTGTCTCTACTAAAAATGCAAAAATTAGCTGAGCATGGTGGCAGGTGCCTGTAATCCCAGCTATTCAGGAGGCTGAGGTAGGAGAATTGCTTAAACGTGGGAGACAGAGGTTGCAGCGAGCTGAAATCGTGCCACTGCACTCCAGCTTGGTCAACAGAGTGAGACTCCGTGTGAAAAAAAAAAAAAAGAGTTATGAGTCATGATAATAGTATTTGCCACTGATACATGTGATGAGAATGGCAATTTGTTTATAGTTTTATTCCCCAAGCCCATAACTCTAGCCTGACTATAGAAAAGTCTCAGAGAAATTCCAATTAGGGGACATTCTACAAAATGCCTGAGTAGTACTCCTCAGAACTTGCAAGATCATCAAAAACAAGAGTGGTGGAGAAACTGTCACAGCCAAGGAAGCTAAAAAGACACATGAATAAATATAATGTGAATCTTAGATAGAATCCTGGAACAGAAGAACAACACTAGGTGTAAACTATGGAAATCTGAGTAATAAAGCATGAATTTTAGTACATAACAATGACTCCTATTTGTTCATGAACTATAAAAATATATCATACTAATTAAGATCTAATAAAAAGGGATAACAGCTGTGTGATATACAAGAACTCTGCACTATCTTTGTAATCTTCTATAAATCTGGAGACTGTTTATTTAAGAAAAGGCTTTGAGATAAAGATCTTCTTTTAGAATGAATACAGATAGCAACTGGAAAACATTTTACAACTTTTTTATCCTCAAAGGTGATATTTTGATTCAAGCAAGAATTGTCAATAGATGCTGACACCGTTTATAAAAAATCATTGGAGAACGAGTAAATTCACACAATATCAATGTATCAAACCCTACAAATTAGGTTTTATTTCATTAAGAAAAAAGTTATCTTTACCGTGAAAAGATCTGATGGACACTGCCTTGACCAAGTTATCAAACTAAGCATCCAGTAAGAAGAAAAATTAATGTTACAAATCTCTTGTGATGCAAAAGGGGGAAACATAGCCTGCCTATTATGGCCATAATTACTTAACTTGAATGAATCAAATAATGAGGAAACAACAGGAAAAACATACATTGCAGGATTTTTTACAAAATGTCTGACCAAAATACTTGAAAACTTAAATACCATAGAAGGAAAAACAATAAGTAAGATAATTCTCTAGATTGAAGGGGACTAAAATATAATAATACCTGTAAAGTAAATAGTGAATGTTTAATTAAATGTTAAACTGCTCTAGGGAACAATTTTGGGATTATCGGGAAAATTCAAACGTAAAATACATATTAGTGATGTTAGTTTCTTGGGGATAAAACTGATATTATGACTATGTAGAAAATGCCTTGCTTCTTTTTGAGACATACATTATTTATTGATAAAGTGTCTGGATATCATTAACTATATATATGTCTTACATGTATGTACATAGACATGTATACATGTATTATGTGCTATGTACATACATATTTGTAGATAGGCAAATGTGGTGAGTTGTTAAAAGTGTCCAACTGTTAACAACTTTTTAACAATTGTTTAAATGTTTAGTTGGTTGAAAAACCAAAACTGGGTATTTATTGTATAATTCTCTAGGTTTTTTGGTAGGTTTTGACTTTTTCTAAATAAATACAGGAGAAAGTGTTATTGAGGCATAGCTCCCTTGAATTTCTGAACTATCTGCCTGCCCACTTCCCAGCTTAGCTTCTAGAAAATTTTTCTCTCATGCTACATTTCCTTATATTATGTATAGTGTGATTTAGTGGTTAAGAATCAAAATTCTAGAGGCAGGCAGCCTGGGTTTGATTCCTGAGGTCCACATTTGTATTTTGGTGGACAAATTGTAAAATCTTTCTGTACCTTAATATTTAAAAGTGGTTTCTTAGAAATTAAAATATAGTTGAGTAAAAAGCTTAATAGGCATGCTATTAAAATAGATGCCTCTGTATAAGTCACTAAACATTTCAAAGTATGAGACTTCTACTAGGAAAAGCATAAAAAATAATGCCTAGCTAATGGGTAGGTAATATATATGGGAAGTCCAGTGACAAAGATTCTTTGCTTGGCCAAATTTTTGGCCACTTCCAAACCTTCTTCTAGGCCCATCTATGTACTTCTTTGCAAAATCCAGTTATAGAAGATAATGCTGCTAAGGCAGTTGAGCAGAGAATCCCCCCACTCTCAATACCTGATCACCTTTGATATCTTCTCGATTGTTTCCCACTCTTCACCCCTGGTATCTGATCACCTTGGCCTGCCCTCAGCAGGAATCCTGGTTGGTCGGTTGATTCAGCCAGAATTCTCCCTATACTTGATATGTCTTCTTAGTAATTTTCCATCCATGAAACCCCCCATGTTTCTTCCAACAAATCCCCACTTGTTCTTGCCATATTGGATCCAGCACTATACTAGGGTCTCACTTCCCCTATTGTAACAGTCCTGAATAAAATTTGTCTTCACCACTTTACTTGTCTGGCTATTTTTCTTCAGCAGTTCTTGGTGCTGAGATGCAGATCTGGATCAGAACCACAGTTGGATTCTCAGACATGGCAACAGAACCTCTCAGCACAAACACCAGGACCTTTGTCTCCAGACTGCTTGCTCATTCAGGTACTTAATGGTGAGCCCAACTCCGAAATCCATTGCTCCAGATAAATGTCCACTGAAGCATGGTGAGGACACTTTTTGATTATTAAGATTGTGAATATACTCTCTGAAGTTGGGTTACAGTTTCAGTCTTCTTTTGAAAGGTACCTCCTAGGCTGGAAGGTCTTCCTGCCTCCTTGTTCAGAGTGGGAATTATTATTCCTGCTTCCCTAGGCTGAATGTCTTTCTTCCTGCCTCTCTGTGAGGCCCCTCTAGCCTCTCTATTTTTTATTCTCTCTGTTGGATCTGTTTTCTCGTGAGAATTACTTGGTCAGTTAAAAACGCATAATTTAAAGCCTCTGCTGACTGTATAGTCAACCATTATGGTCCAAATGCTGTTTGGTTTCTTTCCCATGGACAAAACTTTATTGAAAACTTTCCTGAGCCACAGTGGCTCATTTGGGGCTCCTGAGATATAATCAAATTAGTCCACCTGAAAGGAAGTCCTAGAGCAAAACAAAATAAAAATTTCAGATGCACATTGGTCCACTTATTTTGCTTGGTACAAAGAAGCCAAAAAATGGCTAAATCATTCAAATCCTACTCAAACTACTGAAGCTATTAGACAATGTCCCCCCCAAAAAATTTGCAAGCTGATAAACTTTCTAGAGCCCCCACAACTCTTCCACCCTCCCCTCTCAGCTCTCTTTATGTCAGTTTCTCCCTGAATGTCCTTTATTAGCCACATCTCCAGCCTCTGAATTCTCTGTAATCATAAGGTTTACTGGGCCTTCATCTCTTGCCAATAAAGACAAGGGTGAGGCTAGTACACATTCTCAAGCAAGGATAACAGAAGAAATTACATTTAAACCTAGGTCTTGATACAATTACATGCCATAGCTAAGGACTTTCTGACCCCAGAAAGAAAGGGAAAGATTTATTGAACAATTTAGATATTTCTCAGGGGATAGTCTCTAAGATTCCTTGATTTATCACAACTTACCTGCCTACTATTTGGGCCTGGAGATGCCTGCTTTTCTGTTTGAAAAAGCCAAATGTACCACCACCTCCAAAGACCTTCAAGGATATTGGACTGCTGTGGTTCAGGGGGAGCCCTTAGCTCCCCTGAAAGGATGTTCCTCCAAAGTTCTTGGTCTCCTGCTCTCTCAAGAATGAAGAGGGGGACCAGGTACGTTCACAAAGTAAATACCGGACCCCAAACAGAGTTTTTGCAGAAAGTGAATTTATTTTAGGTGGAGAAGAGAGAAAAAAAGAAGAGAGAAAACTTCCACAAAGAGTGTGGAAGGGGACTCCAGAGGGAAAATCCAGCCAGATGAGGGAGACAGGGACTTTTAACCTGGGAGGGATCCCCGCCTTCTCCAAGTCCCTTGGCCAATGAAAAGAGTTCCCTTAAACTTCTGCTGGAGTGATTGACTTCCGATTCTTCTGACACCCGCGAAAATTAAAACAGAAACTGTTAAATCTCCCGGATTGAGAGAGATGGGAGGTGGGCATGGCACTGGGAAGTTCTTGCCCTTACAACTACGCCCCCTTGTGGACCCGGAAAGATAACGTCTTCCCTCAGGACTATCACTGATTTTCATCAGAGAATGAGGCAAGTAAGAGAAAAATTACTCAGGAGCCATCTCTCAAGTCTATCCCACCAAAAGTGAGTGCTTACATAGCCAAAATTGTAAGCAACTACAGGATGAAACTTGCTATCATCAACAACTAATAGACAACATGGAAAGAACACTTTAAGCTGGAACTGACTTGACAGTTACTGCTCTGCCCACAAGCTTTGTAAATGGTCTCAGACTGGAGATCCATTAAAGAAAAATAGTATCTGGCAAAATTAAAACATATGTGAGTTCCACACATTAGTCTAGCATTATGTAAATAGCATTTCAAAAAGACTGGAAACTACATGCCACAAGTTTATGGCATTGCAAATGAAATGGTTGAAACAACCTCAGAATTTAAACTCACAGCAAGCTCCAAAATCACTGGCTCCTACTGATTTAGACACTTGCCGATGTTATAAGGAAAAAGGACAATGGGCCTGGGATCATCAGACCTGAAGAATAAACAATGGCAACTGAGTACCTTCCACATCAAAGATTGTTCCCTCTCTTCCAGGAAAGTAAATTTCCAATGCTTTCAGCTACCACTAAACTCACAAAGAGAAGTGCCTTCTCTAGGCTTTAGCAAAACAAAGGTCAAAAAGTGGCTAGAGACAAAATTCAGCAAAACACTGTTTTTATTTTATATTTTTATTTATTTATTTTATTGAGACAAAGTCTCATTCTGTCACCCAGGCTGGAGTGCAGTGGCACAATCTTGGCTCATTGCAACCTCTGCCTCCCAGGTTCCAGTGATTCTGCTGCCTCAGCCTCCTGAGTAGCTGAGACTACAGGTGTGCACCACCATGCATTGACTAATTTTTTTGTATTTTTAGTAGCGACAGGATATTACCATGTTGGTCAGGCTGGTCTCAAACTCCTGATATCAAATGATCTGCCCACTTCAGCATCCCAAAGTGCTGGGATTATAGCTGTAAATCACCGAACCCGGAAACTGTGTTAAATAGCTGGGTCATGCTATTTCATCTTCCAGTAAAATCATCAGACTGAGTCTGTACTATAAACCACTTTTATCTCCCTGAAACAAAATGACAATAGAAAATTGGGGGGGGGGATCTTGTGGCACATTGTAAATAAATACCTATTTTCTCTATGATTGTTTCATTCCTTATGACTAGTGACTCATGCCATGACTAGGGATTTATCCCCAAACCCAGTAGCCTGGGACCCTCTAACCAGATTCTTTTGAAAATTTTAAGGACTCTCTACTTTCACCTCTCACTCTTAGACTTCCCAATTTTTCCCTGTCCTTTAACTTGTTTTTGTATGAATAAGAATACATCCTTTGAGTGTTACCTCAAAAATATAATGGACACCAGAGATATCTAAGATATTATAGTCTAGCCCTAGACCCATTAAACTAAGGTATATCCTTGTTGCATGCAAGCCATGGTCACAACCACCACATTTGTCCAAGATCCTATTATTAATAAAGCATAATACTTTTCTGCATCTCTACTGACTCTTATGAAACTTTAAAATTCTCCCCTCCCACATCACTGTACATCACTTTTTAAACCTTAACATTGCCACTTTCTTCCTTTACCAACAGATGAGACACCTCACAATTATGTCACTAACACTAGATCATTACCTTATTGTAGGCTAAGTTTCTCAAAAGCCCCCTTGTTCACGTTGTGCTGATGGCCACTATCTCAGGAGGCATGATGGGACCTGCCAGGTACTATGTCAAATTGGCAGTCTGCAAGAAGGGAACTGGTGATTTCAAGTTAAAATTAAGTTAATGGTGCAAGTACATCACCACTGGCTGCAGTCAACATATCATTTTAGATTGAATACAAATATTTTTTTGAGTTGGAACCCAGCAGTAAGAGGCTTCTGTGGGGCCCTACTGAAATACCACCATGTTGTAGTATTCATGACCTTAGGTCCACTGACCACATTTTAAATGAAGCCCATTGCAGTCTCTCAATCTGCCCTTAAACACTTAATCCCTACAGTGCTGGCCAGAAACAGTTAAGTTAGCCATGTTTGCTTATCTCTAGGAATAATGATGTATCATCTTATACCAATCAGAATGGCTGTTGTTAAAAAGCTAAAAAATTACAGATGGTGAGGATGCAGAGAAGAGAATGCTGACTAAACTGTTGGTGAGGATGTAAATTAGTACAATCTTGTTTGTTTACTTGACTGTTTGGAGACAGGGTCTTGTTCTGTCACACAGGCTGGAGTACAGTGGCACTATCACAACTCACTGCAGCCTTAACCTCCTAGGCTCAATCTATCCTTCCACCTCAGCCTCCCAAGTAGCTGGGACCACAAGAGTGCACCACAAAGCTGGAGGCATCACACTACCTGACTTCAAACTATACTACAAGGCTACAGTAATCAAAACAGCATGGTGCTGGTACCAAAACAGAGATATAGACCAATGGAACAGAACAGAGGCCTCAGAGGCAATACCACACATCTACAATCATCTGATCTTTGACAAACCTGACTAAAGCAAGCAATGGGGAAAGGATTCATTGTTTAATAAATGGTGTTGGGAAAAATGGCTAATGTGCAGAAAGTAGAAACTGGACCACTTCCTGACACCTTACACTAAAATTAACTCCAGATGGATTAAAGACTTAAACATAAGACCTAACACCATAGAAATCCTAGAAGAAAACCTAGGCAAAACCATTCACAACATCTGCATAGGCAAGGGCTTCATGACTAAAATACCAAAAGCGTTGGTAACAAAAGCCAAAATAGACAAGTGTGATCTAATTAAACTCCAGAATTTCTGTATAGTAAAAGAAACAATCATTAGAGTGAACTGGCAACCAACATAATGGGAAAACAATTTGCAATTCAACCCATCTGACAAAGGGCTTTTATGCAGAATCTACAAAGAACTAAAACAGATTTACAAGAAAAAAAAAGAACAATCAAACCCATTCAAAAATGGGCAAAGGATATGAACAGACAACTTTTCAAAAGAAGACATATATGAGGCCAACAAACATATGAAAAAATGCTCATCATCACTGGTCATTAGAGAAATGCAAATCAAAACCACATTGTGATACCATCTCATGCCAGTTAGAATGGCGATCATTAAAAAAATCTGGAGACAACAGATGCTGGAGAGGATGTGGAGAAATAGGAACACTTTTACACTGTTGGTGGGGAGTGTAAATTAGTTTAACCATGATGGAAGACAGTGTGGCGATTCCTCAAGGAACTAGAAATAGAAATTCCATTTTGACCCAGCAATCCCATTACTGGGTATATATACAAAGGATTATAAATTGTTCTATAAAGACACATGAACACGTATGTTCATTGTGGCACTGTTTTCAATAGCAAAGACCTGGAACCTATCTAAATGCCCATCAATGATAGACTGGACAAGGAAAATGTGGCACATATACACCATGGAATACTATGTAGCCATAAAAAAACGATGAGTCATATCCTTTGTAGGGACATGGATGAATCTGGAAACCATGATTCTCAGGAAAACTGACACAAGAACAGAAAATCAACACCACATGTTCTCATTCATAGGCAGGTGATCAACAATAGAACACATGGACACAGGGAGGAAAGCATCACACACTGGGGTCTGTTGGTGGGGAATAGGGGAGGGACAGGTTGGGGGGAGCAGGTTGGGGAGTGATAACATGTGAAGAAATGCCAAATATAGGTGACAGGGGGATGGAGGCAGAAAACCGCAATGCCATGTATGTACCTATACAGCAATCCTGCATGTTCTGCACATGTACCCCAGAACCTAAAGTGAAATATATATATATATGGTGTGCAAAGGACGTTAATGGACGTGTTTTAGAAAAGGACATACAAATGGCCAACAAATATATGAAAAAATGTTCAACATTACTAAGCATTACAGAAATGAAAGTTAAAACCACAATATAGAAATATAGAATACAGCATTTAGGATGGTCAAGAGTCGCCAAAGTTTTTAACTTCTACTGACTTTTATGTATAACTATTACACTGATAGACTTGAAGAAACCCAGTCCATTTTTCTATTTTAATCATCATATGATCAATAAATAATTCTAGGGTTAATTCGCTGTCCCCTTGCTAATTTATTTATTTTTGATCTACAGATACTCTTCAACTTCCCATGGAGTTATGAATGGATAAACCCATTGTAAACTGAAAATACTTTTAAATTGGAGAATCCATTTAACACATATAACCTACTGAATATCACAACTTAAATGTGCTTAGGACACTTACTTTAGCCCACATTTGGGGAAAAATCATCTAATGAAAAGCCTATTTTACAATAAAAAAAGAAGAAGAAGAAGAAATTTATCCATCACAATCAAGTAGGCTTCATCCCGGGGATGCAAGCCTGGTTCAACATACGCAAACCCATATATGTAATCCATCACATAAACGGAACCAAAGACAAAAACTACATGATTATCTCAATAGATGCTGAGAAAGCCTTCGACAAAATTCAACAGCCCTTCATGCTAAACACTCTCAATAAACTAGGTATTGATGGAACGGATCATAAAATGATAAAAGCTATATATGACAAACCTACAGCCAATATCATACTGAATGGGCAAAAACTGGAAGTATTCCCTTTGAAATCAGGCACTAGACAAGGATGCCCTCTGTCACCACTCCTATTCAATATAGGGTTGGAAGATCTAGCCAGAGCAATCAGGCAAGAAAAAGAAATGAAGGATATTCAATTAGGAAAGGAGGAAGTCAAACTGTCTCTATTTGCAGATGACATGATTGTATATTTAGAAGACCCCATTGTCTCAGCCCAAAATCTTCTCAAACTGATAAGCAACTTCAGCAAAGTCTCAGGATACAAAATCAATGTGCAGAAATCACAAGCATTCCTAGATACCAATGACAGACAAACAGAGAGCCAAATCAAGAGTGAACTCCCATTCACAATTGCTACAAAGAGAATAAAATACCTAGGAATACAACTAACAAAGGATGTAAAGGACCTCTTCAAGGAGAACTACAAACCACTGCTCAATGAAACAAGAGAGGACACAAACGGATGGGAAAGACATTACATGCTTATGGTTAGGAAGAATTAATATTGTGAAAATGGCCATACTGCCCAAAGTGGATTCAATGCTATCCCCCATGAAGCTACCAATGACCTTCTTCACAGAACTGGAAAAAAACACTTTAAACTTCATATGGAATCACAAGAGAGCCTGTATAGCCAAGACAATCCTAAGCAAAAAGAACAAAGCCGGAGGCATCACACTGTCAAACTTCAAACTATACTGCAAGGCTACAGGAATCAAAACAGCATGGTACTGGTATCAAAACAGAGATATAGACCAATGGAGTGGAGCAGAGGCCCCAGAATAAACACCACACATCTACAACCATTTGATCTTCGACAAACCCAGCAAAAACAAGCAATGGGGAAAGGACTCCATGTTTAATAAATGGTGTTGGGAAAACTGGCTAGCAATGTGCAGAAAGCAGAAACTGGACACCTACCTGTCACCTTACACTAAAATTAACTCCAGGTGGATTCAAGATTTAAACATAAAACCTAACACTATAAAAACACTAGAAGAAAACATAGGAAAAACCATCCAGGACATAGGCATAGGCAAGGACTTCATGACTAAAACACCAAAAGCAATGGCAATAAATGCCAAGATAGACAAATGGGATCTATTTAAAATTCAGAGCTTCTACAGCAAAATACACTATCATTAGAGTGAGTCAGCAACCAACAAAATGGGAAAAAAAATTTTGCAATCTACCCATCTGACAAAGGGCTAATATCCAGAATCTACAAAGAACTAAAACAGATATGCAAGAAAAAAACAAACAACCCCATTCAAAAGTGGGCAAAGGATATGGACAGACACTTTCAAAAAAGACGTATATGAGGCCAACAAACATATGAAAAAACGCTCATCACTGGAGATTAGAGAAATGTAAATCAAAACCACATTGAGATATCATCTCACACCAGTTAGAATGGTGATCATTAAAAAATCTGGAGACAACAGATGCTGGAGAGGATGTGGAGAAATAGGAACACTCTTTCACAGTTGGTGGGAGTGTAAATTAGTTCAACCACTGTGGAAGACAGTGTGGCAACTTCTCAAGGATTTAGAAATAGAAATTCCATTTGACCCAGCAATCCCATTACTGGACATATACCCAAAGAACTATAAATCGTTCTACTATAAAGACACAAGCACACGTATGTTCATTGCAGCCCTGTGTACAATAGCAAAGACCTGGAACCAGCCCAAATGCCCACCAATGATAGACTGGACAAAGACAATGTGGTACATATACACCACGGAATACTATGCAGCAATGAAAAATGATGAGTTCGTGTCCTTTGTAGGGACTTAGATGAATCTGGCAATCATCATTCTCAGCAAACTGAGCCAAGACAGAAAGCCAAACACCACATGTTCTCACTCATATGTGGGTGTTGAATGATAAGAGCACATGGACTCAGGAAGAGGAGCATCACACACTGGGGGCAGTTGGAGGGGGTAGGGAGAGACAGTGGGGGAGGTGGAGAGGGAGGGGAGTGTGGGGAGGGATAACATGGGGAGAGATGCCAGATATAGTATGCACCTAAAGTTAAATAATTTTTTTTTTTTAATTTAAAAATTTAAAAAATGTCTCACTTGGCAGGCAGAATAATGGCCACTCAAAGATAACTTTATCTTAATCCCTGGAAACCACAAATGTGTTGCAGATGGAATTAAGTGGCTAATCAGCTAACTTTAAAATTACAAAAAATTGTCCACATGGGCCCAAAATAATACTTTAGATGTAGAAGACAGAAGCAGAAGAGTCTAAATCAGAGTGATACTGTGTGAGAAAATGTTTTATTTGTTTTGTTTTTACATAAGCCATTCACTTTGGCTGAAAAATATGAAAAAAAATTAACCAATCATTTTAGGGTTTAAAGATGGGAAGGGGCCCATCAGCCAAGGAATAAGAGCAGACTTTAGAATCTAGGAGAAGATAAGAATGTGAATTTCTCACCAGCACTGCCAGAGCAGAACTCAACTCTGCTAACATCTTGATTTTAGCTCACTGAGACATATTTCAGACTTCTAATCCCCAGAACTGTGAAATAATAAATCTCTGTTGTTTTAAACTACTGAGTTTGTGATAATTTGTTAGGGCAGCAAAGGAAACTAATATACCCTCCCAAGACTTCTCAGTGCTCTAAAAATTGAATCAAAAATCTATAATCTGTGTTACACACCCAACAAGATCAAGTCTCCAATCCCATCACCAACAACTTTGGTCTTTTACTGGGTTCCTCAAATATGCACAGGTGGTCTCTGCCTCCAGGAATCTTCCCTACCTCTTCTCCATACCTTCCATGTTTATTTGCCCATGGCTTACTTCTTCCTATTCATATCTCAGCTTGACTGCTCACCTTTTCCTATACATTTTTTCTAATCATTGTATCTAAAGTACTTCCAGCCATTCTTTATCACATCCACCCATCTTGCCTCCAGCATAGCATTTACTAATTTCTGCTTTTGTCTTCTTCATATATTTATTTATATCTGCTTGCCTGCTCCCCCTCAATTGGATGTAAGTTGCATGAGAACAGAATCTATAATTATGATGACAACAAGTAGCACTGCACAGTATTTACTGCATGGAATGTGTGAATAAATGATACAGTAAGTGGAAGCTGATTTGTCATTCTGAATATGAGGACTTTTCATAATTTTAAAGCATAAAAATTTTCATAAATTTGTAGGTAAGTTAGAGTAACAAGAAATGAGTTACATGATTCTTTTTATTTCATGATTCTTTTTACTGACTCCTATGAGTCTTTTCACTTACCCTACATTGTTTCATGTGTGGGAGCAATATTCATCATTCTTCAATAGTTCCTTTGGTGGAGGTTTTCCGCGAGTGAGTCCTAATAAGCTCTACTAAACAAATGGAGACTTTAGGCTGGTGAGCAAGCAATCAATTAGTAGGAGTCATAACACCATAAATATTGGTAGGGTCCTAAAAGGGGGATGGTATTATAAGGAAAGAAGGCTTTCACGTAGCTGCTTCTGCATTTGGGAGAAAATTTCTAAAGTTTGTTTTAGTAACTAAGGTATGAAGTTGGCGATATTATGAATAAAATGTCAAAGGAGATTCTGCAAATTAAATATTGCCATTTAAAGAGGTGGGAAAGGTGCCGCTTTCAACTTCTGATCACAGCAAGCAATCTCCTCTATTAGGCACTCAATCCTAGCTCAGTTTCCACTTCCTCCATGAAGCCTTGGCTTACCAGCAGTGGAAATTTTTTCTTCCCACTAAGGATCTTCTATTCAGATTGGTGGTAAGGATAAATAGTATAAACTCAAATTAATAAAAATTAAAGCATTTCTCTTTCTTTAAATTTTATTTTATTTTAAGTTCTGGGATACATGCGTAGGATGTGCAGGTTTGTTACATAGGTAAATGTGTGCCCAAAACATGGTTCTTAAAATTTAGTTTAGAAATTGGAATTTCGCCTTACTCTTTAGGTCTCAAAAGAGTAAGGTCTGTGAGGTCCAGAGAATCAGGTCTCTCAGACTGTGCTCTTCCAATTTAGTGGGTCTCAATGCCTCGTTTAAGTTTATTAGGTCTCTCAGGCTGTGCTCTCAAAGTCAATGCCAACTAAATCCCGTTAGAATTATTTCAAATATCCAAGCCACCCTCCACTAGTAACATAAATATTGATATCTACTCTTTGTAAACATGCTTCTCCTAAATGATCAAGAAGATAGAGTTTAATTGTGGAATCTACTTTAAAAAGTATTGTCAGGCAGCCAACTGGCCTCTCTAAAACTTTTCACCAGGAATATTTAGGTAGGTAGAATTTAAAATCTATTTTTGCTAGAAATATTAATCACCTGAAATAATCCTCTTTCTCTCAAGTTATTTAGAGTTTTTTTCTTGAGACTCCAATTTTTCAATGTTTTATATCTTTAAATTCTTTTTAAATCTAAAGTCTATTATATAAGCTTAAGACAAATGAGTATCATTCATTTGTAGCATTCCCAATTTTACAGGAGCCTAAATTTATCTGCTCTTATTTATAGAAAAAATAGTACACTTTTATAGAAATAACATATTACGTTAATGGCACTTGGAACCTAATTAAATTATGTAATTTGTCTTTATATTACTTATAAACATGATGAAATCAATTATTAACCTCTACAAGGAAATAGTGTTTAAAATTTTTGTGTTGGGCATTTCTATGTATTAAACAAATTACGACAAGTAAGGATTATAATTTCAAATGAGTTTCTAAACCCCAATATAATTTTGGGCTGTTCTAGTTTCTTTTTCATTCTTAGAAATAAAATAACAGTGTGAAATTTATTTCTGTCTGGCCAATAAACAACTGGATGAGCTGAAGGAAATTTTAATCCTCATATAACTTCAAGCTAGCAAGGTCAAGGCAGTTAAGGAAAAAGTTATTCAAATTATATAAGTTTCAAATGTTATTTTAAAAATATTGATTTAAAGGTACATCAGCTGGGTGCAGTGGCTCACGCTTATAATCTCAACATTTTGGGAGGCTGATGCAGGAGGATCACTTGATGTCAGGAGTTCCGACATAAGTCTAGCAACATAGTGAAACCCTGTCTCTACTAAAAAAAAAAAAAAAAAAAAAAACTAGCCAGGCATGGTGGCACATGCCTGTAATCCCATACCCTGAGAGGCTGAGGCAGGAGAATCACTAGAACCTGGGAGGTAGAGTTTGCATTGAGCCTAGATTGCACCTCTGCAGTCCAGCATGGGCAACAGAGCCAGACCCTGTTTCAAATAATAAAAACTATTTTTAAAAGATGTATTATCTTCAGGTAATCTAGATTTAGCTTAGTAATATTTTCACAACCAAAAAAAAAGAGGTCTTCCTATATCTCTCCAAAATGGTTTTCCTCTGCCTACAAACTCTTACAGTATAGTTGTGGCCAGTGAATATCCAGAAAAATGTCTATCTAGAAATATCTATAAGGGTTAGTTAACCTTTTACAGCAAGTAGGTAGCAAAAGTGGGCATCTAAATAAATATTAGCTTAGTTTACAAATTATTCCCAAAAGTAACTAAGATAAACTCAGGTAGACTGAAGTAAGATGCTCCCCAAGTAGGTAACAACTCTTTATCTATAAGGACATATAAGGGATAAGGAGAGTTTTAAATATATACCAAAATTATAATAAATATGAACACCCTAGGATCTAGGAATACAATGAAAACACATGACATTCGAAAAACATACGTCTATACCAAAGACACATTGCTTCCATAGAGGAGATGACCTGAAGATTGCATTACCAGCTGGCTGCAGTGGCTCATGCCTGTAATCCCAGGCACTTTTGGAAGCCAAGGCTGGCTAATTACTGAGGTGAGCAGTTTAAGACCAGACTTGCCAACATATACAACCCCATCTCTACTACTAAAAATGCAAAAAATTAGCCAGGCGTGGTGGCAGTACCTGCAATCCCAGCCACTTGGGAAGTTGAGGCAGGAGAATCACTTGAGCCTGGGAGGTGGAGGTTGCAGTGAGTGGAGATCATGCCACTCACTGTCTCAAAAAATAATAATAAAAAAAACCCTTGCGTTACCACATGATATGAACATATGCCTGAGTAGTTTGAGATGCATGCAGGATTGCCCCAGCAAATTATTATTATTTATAACTGGTTAGGCTAGTACCATGAAAGTCGAATAGGCAGTTGCTTAATGAATTAATTGTAACACTTTTCACAGTAGAATTGGGAAGTACAGAAAACATTGGTTGGATTCCCATGATTATTGTGAATTTAATCACATTACAAAGCACAGCAGACCTAATAGCATGTCATTTTATTTAATTAGTAAAAATCTTTTCCTAATTATTGAAGCAATAGCCATTGCAGACAATTAGAAATGGAGGAAAATACAAAGGGGAAAAAACAATCCACTGTGAATTTTTATTGCAAAGAAAAACTAGTAACATTTTGATGTATTTCCATGCCACTGTTTTTTTTACCTTCATACTTCAAGCATTTATTTGGTAAACTGCAATTATTCTGTGTATAGAGCTTTTTATTTTGTTTTTACATGTAGTATTTACTATCTATTTTATCATTACAATAATATTCAAGTAAATAGTATTTTAATGATTGCACAATATGCTATCATATGAATCATGCACTTTACTTCATCATAATTGACTTAATGGTTACATCACCATTTTTAGGTGTTTTCAATTTTTTATGATTACTCAATGAAATTACAATAGACATTCATTTTATGTCAATCTTTGTGGGAGATTTGAATTGTTTTATTTCTGGTCAATTCATTATTATTGGTCAAGAATATTTAAGAGTTTCTTTATTACAAATGATTTTCCAATAATTTCACCACTTTTAGATAGCACTATGCATTATTATTTATTTTTAAAAATATCTTGCCTTTTTGATAGGCAGAATAAATCGAGCCTCCTAGCTATTTCAAATTATCTTTCTCTGATTAAGTAAGTTAAAATTTTTTTAATATGTAAAAAATATATATTTCCTTTCGGATTTATCTGGTCCTGCCATCGACCTATTTTCTAGTGATTATTTGTATTGATTTCTGCCTAAAATACAGCTATAGAAACAATATCCTATTTATTTCAATCTCCCTCAGGCTTGGTTGATGCTTGATTTTTATTCATGATCTTTGATATATACCTATATAAATAAATTTGTCAACTTTTAACCCTTTCTCTTGAATTTTTGATAACATTTAAATTTCATGCACACATGAATAATTTTACATCATATGCATAAATTGTATCCTAAACAACCTGGTTCTGTTTCTAGCATAGTCTTTTTCAAATCCTCCCGAACCTCTCTGCTTCCTCCCCCACTTTAATCCCACATTCCTTTCCCCTCCCCACCCCAGAGGGGAACAAATACCTTAAAAATAGCCTGTTTCCAACGCATGTTTTTTTTTTATTGCATTTTAGGTTTGGGGGTACATGTGAAGAACATGGAAGATTGTTGCATAGGTACACACATGGCAGTGTGATTTGCTGCCTTCCTCTCCATCACCTACATCTGGCATTTCTCCCATGCTATCCCTCCCCAACTCCCCACCCCCCACTGTCCCTCCCCTTCTCCCCCGACAGACGCCAGTGTGTGATACTCCCTCCCTGTGTCCATGTGTTCCCATTGTTCAACACCCGCCTATGAGTGAGAACATGCGGTGTTTGATTTTCTGTTCTTGTGTCAGTTTGCTGAGAATGATGGTTTCCAGGTTCATCCATGTCCCTACAAAGGACACGAACTCATCGTTTTTGATGGCTGCATAATATTCCATGGTGTATATGTGCCACATTTTCCCTGTCCAGTCTATCATCGATGGGCATTTGGGTTGGTTCCAGGTCTTTGCTACTGTAAACTGTGCTGCAATGAACATTCGTGTGCATGTGTCCTTATAGTAGAACGATTTATAGTCTTTTGGATATATACCCAGTAATGGGATTGCTGGATCAAATGGAATTTCTATTTCTAGGTCCTTGAGGAATCGCCACACCGTCTTCCACAATGGTTGAACTAATTTACACTCCCACCAACAGTGTAAAAGCGTTCCTATCTCTCCACATCCTCTCCAGCATCTGTTGTCTCCAGATTTTTTAATGATCGCCATTCTAACTGGCGTGAGATGGTATCTCAATGTAGTTTTGATTTGCATTTCTCTAATGACCAGTGATGATGAGCATTTTTTCATATGTTTGTTGGCTTCATGTATGTCTTCTTTTGTAAAGTGTCTGTTCATATCCTTCGCCCACTTTTGAATGGGCTTGTTTGTTTTTTCTTGTAAATCTGTTTCAGTTCTTTGTAGATTCTGGTTATCAGCCCTTTGTCAGATGGGTAGACTGCAAAAGTTTTTCCCATTCTGTTGGTTGCCGATTCACTCTAATCACTGTTTCTTTTGCTGTGCAGAAGCTGTGGAGTTTGATTAGGTCCCATTTGTCTATTTTGGCTTTTGTTGCCACTGGCTTTTGGTGTTTTAGTTATGAAGTCCTTGCCTACGCCTATGTCCTGAATGGTTTTGCCTAGATTTTCTTCTAGGGTTTTTATGGCATGTTTTTT
>JAZHEH010000622.1:0-91407 GCA_036589455.1 Ateles fusciceps
GAGAGCAATACCTAATTCTAACCGAGGCCAGCATAACATAACCCATTGCTGTTGCTGGGTATGCGACTGTAGCTTGTAATTTATTAAATGCATTCAGATTTTGGTATATAAAAATATTACAAAGCCACCAGACTATGCAATACATTCATAGGATTCTGGCCAAGGATTACCATTTTGCTGCCTGAAGCCCGCTACCTCTGAAATCTGAGGCCCCTAGGGTCACCTATGCGTCCAATAACCCAAGTATTTGGTCATGGTCTTACATATCAGGTTCGATGGTTGATTTAAGTTATAAAATGCACAGCTAAGAATTGGTGGCTTATAACCTTGCCTTTAGAAAAAAAAAAAAGGCAAATCTAAAGAACAGTCTTGACACCACCAAGCCTTCTCAACAGACCACCACAAGATGGTTAGATTAGTCCTAACCCAGCCACAAGGATGAGGAGCCCTTTCACATGACCTGGCAAAGCACCTATGTGAGAAGGAACCGCCCCTGTACTCCTCATTAGAATAACGGAAATGCGAGGAGCTTCGTCTAGCAATATGCTAACGAGCCACAACATTGCTAAGCCACTGAGCCCGACCAGCCAAGCTAGATTCTCGTGGGTGCTTAGTTAGCTCCCTCCCACCGAGTGGGTTTAGCCCTGCAAGGAGAATGCCCGGGGGCCAGAGTGCAGTGGGCATTTGGTGCTCAGCATGGACCTGAAACTTCATGTGTGGTTAAAATTGTGTGTCCATGCGATGGCAATCTGGACCAGTAGGTATGTGTGTAAGGCTGGACATGGATGAAGTGCGTGTGGTGCTTACTGTGTGTGCATAAGTGGTATGCCTGTGTGTGTGCACCCTGGCCCCCTTATGACAAGCAGGCCTTGTGTGTAGGACCTAGGAAGCTGTACTGTGGCCATGTATGTGCCTGTGGACTGAGGAGTTTGTTTGTTGGACACGGCTCAGTGCCCGGCACATTACACTGGCCTCCTAACACTCAGAGATGAGCGAATCGCCAGCGGGCCGCCCGATGCTGCAGACACAGCTTTGCCGTGTGCCCTTCCTGCTCCTTGGCATGGGGTGGGGTTTCAGTAGAGTTCCAGGTCTCCAAGAGTCGGTGTCCAAGTTGAAAGGGGTAGTCAAAGCTGGTAACCATTGGATATGCTCATGCACCCATCTTCCCCAGGGCACCAGTGAGAGAAGAAAACCAGAAACTGGCCGGGCACGGTGGCTCACGCCTGTAATCCTGGCACTTTGGGAGGCCGAGGTGGGTGGATCACCTGAGGTTAGGAGTTTGAGATTAGCCTGTGCCATCAGGGTGAAACCCCATCTTTAAAAAAAAAAAAAAAAAAGAAAAGAAAGAAAACCAGAAACTAATATAGATAGACAACAACAAAAAAAAAGTAGAAGAAAAAGTGGAAAAGCCTCTTATTGGGGAAAAATTTGGAGATTTTATGTTTCTAAAAAATGATAAAGTAGTTATAAGGGAAATTAGACTTTTGTTGGGCTTAAAATTTTTATTTATTTATTTTTTTAGACAGAGTCTCACACTGTCACCCAGGCTGGAGTGCAGAGGCACGATCTTGGCTCACTGCAACCTCTGCCTCCTGGGTACAAGTGATTCTCCTGCCTCAGCCTCTCAAGTAGCTGGGATAGAGACGCCCACCACCACGCCCAGCTAATTTTTTATTTTTAGTAGAGATGGGGTTTCACCATGTTGGCCAGGCTGGTCTCGAACTCCTGACCTCACGTCGTGATCCGCCCGCTTCGGGCTCCCAAAGTGCTGGGATTACAGGCGTGAGCCACCAGCTGCCCCGGCTATTTTTTCTTCAGCAATACGTAATGATGCCACAAAACATGCACCGCCACACGTATATTTCAAAAAACTTGAAGACTCCACCAAAAAACTCTAAGAACTGGTAAATTCAATAAACTTGCTGGATACAAAATCAACATAGAAAAATCAGTATATTTTAGGAAAATTGTTTGCCTTTGGATATATGCGAAAAGTGAACAATCTGAAAAGGAAATCAAAAAGTAATCCCACTTACAATAGCTACAAATAAAATTAAATACCTAGAAAAAACTTAACCAAGGAAGTGAAAGATCTCTACAATGGAAATTATGCAACACTGATGTAAGAAATTAAAAAGGACACACACACACACACACACACACACACACACACACACACAACGGAAAGATATTCCATGTTCATAGATTGGAAGAATCAGTATTGTTAAAATGTCCATGCTACCCAAAGCAATCTACAGATTCAATGCAATCCCTATCAAAATACCAAAGGCATTATACACAGAAATAAAAAGAAAGCCTAAAATTTATATGGAACCACCAAAGACTCAGAAGAGCAAAAGCTATCCTAAGAAAAATTAACAAAACTGGAGTAATCACATTATTTGACTTCAAATTATACTTCAGCATGGTACTGACATAAAAACTGAAACATGAACCAATGGAACAGAATAGAGAACCCAGAAACAAATCCATACATCTACAGTGAACTTATTTTCAACAAAGTTGCCATAAACACATAATGGAGAAAGGACAGTCTCTTCAATAAATATTATTGGAAAACTGTATATCCATATGCAGAAGAATAAAATTTGATCCCTATGTCTCACCATATGCAAAAATCAAAAAGATAAAAATGGATTAAAGACTTAAATCTAAGACCTAAACCTATGAAACTACTAAAAGAAAACATTGGGGCTACCCTCCTTTCTTGGCAGGGACCAGGCTTGTGGTACCCACTCCCCGTAATGTACGGAGGAAGAGGGAAAGGGCTCTGGCCCCCCCTCAGCGTCATGTCTTCAGTGCCGGTGGCTTCCCATCCACTGGTTCTATCCTCAAGCACCGGGACACCAGAGAAAAGAAAAAAAAAAAAAAAAAAAAAAAGAAAGAAAAGAAAACGGGAAACTCTCCAGGAGATTGGACTGGGCAAATATTTCTTGAGGAATACCCCATAAGCACAGGCAACCAAAAGAAAATGAACAAATGGGATCATGAAAAGTTAAAAAGCTGCAAAGCAAAAGAAACAATTGACAAAGCAAAGAAACAACCAATAGAATGAGAAAAATATTTACTAATCTATCCATCTGACCAGGGATTAATAACCAGAAAATGTAAGGAGATTAACCAATTCTAGGAAAAGACATATTAATTCCATTAAAAATGGGCAAAAGATCTCAATAGATATTTTTAAAACAAAACAAACAAATGGTAGAGTTATATTAAAAGGTGCTTAACATCACTGATTATTAGATATGCTAATCAAAACTACAATGAAATATCATCTCACAGCAGTTAAAGTGGCATTTATCTAAAGACAGGCAATAAGAAATTCTGGCAAGGATATGGAGAAAAGGGAACCTCTAATACACTGTTGGTGGGAATGTAAATTAGTACAACCACTATGGAGAACAGTTTGAAGATTCCTCAAAAATCTAAACATAGAGCTGTCATACCATGCAGCACACCTACTGTTAGGTAAATCCCCCCTCCAAAGGGAAATCAGTATGTTGAAGAGAAATATGCACTCCTAGGTTTATTGCAGCTTTATTCACAATACCCAAGATTTGGAAGCAACCTAAGTGTCTGTCAACAGATCAATGGATAAAGGAAAATTGGTACATATACAAATGGACTACTGTTGAGCCATAAAAAAGAATGAGATTCTGTCATTGGCAAAAACATGAAAGGAACTAGAAGTCATTATGTTGAGTGAAATAAGCTAGGCACAGAAAGACAAACTTTGCATGTTCTCAATTGTGGGGAGGTAAAAATTAAATTATTTGAACTGATGGAGACAGAAAGTAGAATGATGGTTATAAGATGTGGAGAAGGGTAGTGGGAATGGGGAGGCCCCAAGAGGGGGATGATTAATGGACAAAAAAATTATATAGTTAGTAAGAATAAATAACATCTTGTATTTGATAGTACAAGAGGGAAACTCTAGTAAAAATAATTTAATTGTACCTTTGAAAAATAACTATAAGATATAATTGGATTCTTTGTAACACAAAAAATAAATGCTTGAGGTGATGGTTACCCCATTTACTGTGAGATGATTATTATACATTGCATACCTGTATCAAAATATCCCATGTACCCCATAAATATGTACACCTACTAGGTACCCACAAAAATAAAAAATAAAGTAAAAAAATTAAATGAAACACTATCCCCACTCTAGAAGATTGCTGACTAGAGGTATCCAGCACTCTCCTCCTCCACAAACATGAACCAAAATAGCAAGTGGTATTACATGTAGAATAGGTCATCTAGGAGAGAACCCTGGAGTTCAATAGAGTAGTAATGACAGTAAACATTAAAGGTAAAAAAGGATAGAGAAGCAAGGCAACCAGCTTTGGTGGGATAGCCTGGGAGCTGAGAGAGGCTCCCCAGTGTGGAGAAAAGGTAAGTGAGAGATCCCCAGTAGTCCACATTCTCACCACAGACTCCTGTGATCACAGCCATGGGATAGCCAAATGACCCTTGTGGGCCCTGAGACTAGCAAAGGGAGTTGCATGGAGATTGTCCAGTGGCAGTGTTCGCAAGAGAGAGCTCATGTTCGGTCTCACAGTTGGTACCTAGTCCTAAGCAACTGCAGCAAAAAGCCATTTTGAGAGCCCAGTCCCCACTAAACTGCATCCTGCCCTGGGGTCCAGAGACCCTGCATCTCCACATCCCTGGAGCCCCACTGACATAGTCCTGTGTCCTCCCAGCAATGGCATGAAACTGATTGGACCAAGCAGAATGGCAGGGTCCGTATAGCAAATGAAACAATCATTAGAGTGAACTGGCAACCGACAGAATGGGAAAAAATGTTTGCAATCTACCCATCTGACAAAGGGCTGATATCCAGAATCTACAAAGAACTAAAACAGATTTACAAGAAGAAAACAAACAAACCCATCCAAAAGTGGGAGAAGGATATGAACAGACACTTTTCAAAAGAAGACATATATGAGGCCAACAAACATATGAAAAAATGCTCATCATCACTGATTATTAGAGAAATGCAAATCAAAACCTTATTGAGATACCACCTCATGCCAGTTAGAATGGCAATTATTAAAAAATCTGGGAGACAACAGATGTTGGAGAGAATGTGGAGAAATAGGAACACTTTTACACTGTTGGTGAGAGTGTAAACTAATTCAACCATTGTGGAAGACAGTGTGGCAATCCTCAAGGACCTAGAAACAGAAATTCCATTTGACCCAGCAATCCCATTACTGAGTATATATCCAAAGGATTATAAATCATTCTATTATAAAGACGCATACACACGTATGTTCATAGCAGCACTGTTTACAATAGCAAAGACCTGGAACCAACCCAAATGCCCACCGACAATAGACTGCACAAGGAAAGTGTGGCACATATACACCATGGAATACTATGCAGCCATAGAAAATGATGAGTTCATATCCTTTGTAGAGACATGGATGAATCTGGAAACTGTCATTCTCAGCAAACTGACACAAGAACAGAAAATCAAACACCTCATGTTCTCATAGGTGGGTGTTGAACAATGAGAACACATGGACACAGGGAGGGGAGCATCACACACTGTGGTCTGTTGCGGGGGGGCCAAGGAAGGGACAGCATGGAGGGGTGGGGAAGGTCGGGGAGGGGATAACATGGGGGAGAAATGCCAGATGTAGGTGACGGGGGGATGGAGGCAGCAAATCACATTGCCATGTGTGTACCTATGCAACAATCCTGCATGATCTGCCCATATACACCAGAACCTAAAGTACAATAAAATATTAATAATAATAGAAATAAAGTGCACAATAAATTTAATGCACTTGATATACCTAAATCATCCCTAAACCATTCCCCCCTCTCCCACTGCGGTCCATAGAAAAATTATCTTTCATGAAACCAGTCCCTGGTGCCAAAAATTTGGGAACCATTGCTCTAGAACACACAGTATCCTACATCCTGGGAAATGAGTGATGCAGTGTACCAGGAAGGCTATACCCAGAACAAAGGTGCATTCTCCCCAGGGCCTGAAACTGGCCTGCCTGGGGCCACTCTCACTGATAGCAACCCTGCTTCTGCCAGGAGCAGGTCTCCAGTGTACTTGCATGCACTCTAAGGATAAGATTTCTCAACCTACAGCAATCATCACTGCCACTTCCAGGGGCCAAGCACATGTCACTGGCAGCAACCTGGTATCCTCAGCAGCAGGAGCACTGCATGTTTGCATGTGCTCTGAGGAATGGCTCTCTCCGATGTTGCAGCTGCCCCAACCATGGCATATACCAGAAAAAGTGGCAGCACATGCTTCCTAGATCCTGAGAGCCACATGCCTATAGCTGCTGCTGCTGACAGCAACCCTGCATCCCCAGCATCAGGACTACAGTGCAGTTGCATACACCCCTAGGATAGGCTCTCCCCACTCACTGCTGCCCAGCTGCCACCACTAAAACACTCCAGCAGAAGGATCCTGGCAATAACTCTGCCCTACCCACCACAGACTGCAACTGTGTGCAACATGGGGATGGAGGGGGGTTGAAGACAAGCCCACCTGACCTGGCACCACCTCGCTAGTGCCAGAGCATGCTGCCCAGGGGCCTGGAGATCATCTTGTTTACCATTTCTGGGATCTATGCACTTCTTCCAGGGTCCTGAGAGATGGGCCCATGCAGCCTGCTGCTACAGTCACAGCCAGCACCCACCCCTTTTGCCACCTGAGGGCCTGAGGATTGGCCTGCCCAGCCTGTCACAGCCACTGGTAACACAAAGGCAGACCATCTGGGAATCCGAGGGTTGTCCTGCCCACACCATGTATACTGCCCAGGGATCGAAGGACCTGCCTGTGTGCCTGGCTCACTGCTGCTGCTGCCTGTACCTGACCAAGCTGTCTGGAGGCTCAAGAATCATCTGGCTTGGACCCATCCAATAACACTAGTGCTCACCTATGCTGTCCAACAGCTGAAGGACAGGCACACTCAGCCTGCTGCTGCCACCATTGGGACTGGAGAAATGGCTCACCTGGCATTCTGTCCTCCAGCAAAACCTCATCACAGCTTTCACCAACACTACACCTTAAGCCACTAAAGAAATGAGAGACACTACTGATGGTGTATACAGCCAAAGAAATCATAAAGAGACCACAGTCCTGCCCACATCCAGAAGAAAAGCTCAAGTGCTCTATGCAACCAACACGATAGATACATCTTCAGAAAATGTCTTTTCCTACAAAAGCCAGCCACTGTTATACCAGATGTGCAGTTATCAACATAAAGACACAAGAAACACAAAAATTCAAGGAAATATGACACCTCCAAAAGATTCTCCAGCAACAGATTCTAATGAAAAATAAATTTATAGAATGCAGGAAAAGAATTCAAAATAATGATATTAAAAGAGCTCAGTGAGATCCAAGAGACACAGATAAACAATACAAAGAAATCAGAAAAAAAAATTCTGTACATGACTGAGAAATTTATCAAAGAGATTGATATAAAAACCAAAAAGAAATCCTCGAACTGAAGGATTTAATGAATGAAATTTTAAAAATTATATGAGGGATTCAACAATAGGCTAGATCAAGCAGAAAAAGAATTTCTGAACTTGAAGACACATTTACATATATTATTGCACATAATGAAAACATAAGTTCAGTCCCTCAGTTCAAAAAGTTTAAAAATTTTAATTTCAGAAAGCTGGCAAGATGGCTGAATAGGAGCAACTCCAGTCTACAGCTCCCAGCGAGATAGATGCAGATGGTAGGTGATTCCTGCATTTTCACCTGAGGTACCAGGTTCATCTCATTGGGACTGGCTGGACAGTGAATGTAGCCCATGGAGGGCAAGCTGAAGCAGGGTGGGGCATTGCCTCACCCAGGAAGCACAAGGGGTTGGGGGATTTCCCTTTTCAGTTAAAGGAAGCCATGAGAGACTGTAATGGGAGAAATGGTGCATTCCGGCCCAGATACTACACTTTTCCCATGGTCTTTGCAACTGGCAGACAAGGAGATTCTCTCCAGTGCCTGTCTCAGTGGGTCCCACCCCCATGGAGCCCAACAAGCTAAGATCCACTGGCTCTGAAATCTTGCTGCTAGCACAGCAGTCCTGAGGTCGACCTGGGTCACTTGAACTTGGTGGGGGGGGGAGGGACATCCACTATTGCTGAGGCTTGAGGAAACGGTTTCACCCTCACAGTGTAAACAAAGCCACCAGGAAGTTTGAAATGGGTGGAGCTCACTGCAGCTCCCTGGGACAAAGCACTAAGGGAAAGGGATGGCTGTGGGTGCAGCTTCAGCAGACTAAACATCCCTGCCTGACAGCTCTGAAGAGAGCAGCGGTTCTCCCAGCACACTGTCCAAGTTCTGATCAGGGACAGACTACCTCCTCAAGTAGGTCCCTGACCCCCCCGTGTATCCAGACTGGAAGACACCTCCCAGTTGGGGGCTGACAGACACCTCATACAGGAGAGCTCTGGCAGGCATCTGACAGGTGACCTTCTGGGTCAAAGCTTCCAGAGGAAGTAACAGGCAGCAATCTTTGTTGTTCTGCAGCCTCAGCTGGTAATACCCAGACAAACAGGGTCTGGAGTGAACCTCCAGCAAACACCAGCAGACCTGCGGCAGAGGAGCCTGACTGTTAGAAGAGAAACTAACAAAACAGAAAGGAATAGTATCAACATCACCAACATCAAAGACCAAAGGTAGATAAATCCACAAAAATGGGGAGAAACTAGCACAAAAAGGCTAAACATTTCAAAAACCAGAATGCCTCTTCTCCTCCAAAGGATTACAACTCCTCACCAGCAAGGGAACAAAACTGGACAAAGAATGAGTTTGACAAATTGACAGAAGTAGGCTTCAGAAGGTGGTTAATAACAAACTCCTCCGAGCTGAAGGAGCATGTTTTAACCCAATGCAAGAAAGCTAAAAACCTGGAAAAAAGGGTAGATGAACTGCTAACTAGAAAACCAGTTTAGAGAAGAACATAAATGACTTGATGGGGCCTAAAAATACAGCACAAGAACTTTGTGAAGCATACACAAGTTTCAATAGCCAAACCAATCAAGCAGAAGAAAGAATATCAGAGATTGAAGACCAACTCAATGAAATAAAGTGAGAAGGCAAGATCAGAGGAAAAAGAGTGAAAAGAAACTAACAAAGCGTCCAAAAATTTGGGACTATGTGAAAATACGAAATCTATGTTTGATTGGTGTACCTGAAAGTGATGAGGAAAATGGAAGCAAGTTGGAAAACACTCTTCAGGATATTATCCAGGAGAACTTCCCCAACCTAGCAAGGCAGGCCAACATTTAAGTTCAGGAAATACAGAGAATACCACAAAGATATTCCTCAAGAATAGCAACCCCAAGAGACATAATTGTCAGATTCACCAGGGTTGAAATGAAAGAAAATATGTTAAGGGCAGCCAGAGAGAAAGGTCGGGTTATCCACAAAGGGAAGCCCATCAAACTAACAGTGGATCTCTCAGCAGAAACCCTACAGGCCAGAAGAGAGTGGGAGACAATATTCAACATGCTTAAAGGAAAGAGTTTTCAACCCAGAATTTCATATCCAGCCAAACTAGGCTTCGTAAGTGAAGGAGAAATAAAATCCTTTACAGACAAACAAATGCTGAGATATTTTATCACCATCAGGCCTGCCTTACAAGAGCTCCTGAAGGAGCACTAACCTAAAGGAAAAAAGAGTCCCTATTGCAAAAACACACCAAATTGTAAAGACCATTGATGCTAGAAGAAACTGTATCAACTAACAGGCAATATAACCAGCTAGAATCATAACAGGATCAAATTCACACATAACAATATTAACCTTAAATGTAAATGAGTTAAACGCCCCAGTTAAAAGACACAGACTGGCAAATTGGATAGTCAAGACCCAGTGGTGTGCTGTATTCAGGAGACTCATTGCACGTGCAAAGACACACAGAGGCTAAGAATAAAGGGATGGAAAAATATTTACCAAGCATATGTGAAGCAAAAAAAAGCAAGGGTTACAATCCTAGTCTCTGATAAAACAGACTTTAAACCAACAAAGATCAAAAGAGACAAAAGTGCATTATATAAGGGTAAAGGGATCAATGTAACAAGAGGAACTAACTCTCCTAAATATATATTCACCCAATACAGAAGCATCCAGATTAAAGTTCTTAAAGACCTACAAAGAGACTTAGACTCCCACATAATAATAGTGGGAGACTTTAACACCCCCACTGTCAATATTAGGCAGGTCAATGAGACAGATAATTAACAAGGATGTCCAGGACTTGAAATCAGCTCTGGACCAAGCTAACATAATAGACATCTACAGAACTCCCCACCCCAAATCAACAGAATATACATTCTTCTCATCACCACATAGCATTTATTCTAAACTGACCACATAATTCTAAGTAAAACACTCTTCAGCAAACACAAAAGAATGGAAATCATAACAAACAATCTCTCAGACCACGGTGCAATCAAAACAGAACTCAGGATTAAGAAGCACACTGAAAACAACACAACCACATGGAAAGTGAACAACCTGCTTCTGATTGACTACTGGATAAATAACAAAATGAAGGCAGAAATAAAGATGCTTTTTGAAACCAATGAGAACAAAGACAAAATGCACGAGAATCTCTGGGACACATTTAAAGCAGTGCGTAGAGGGAAATTTACAGTGCTACTCACAAGAGAAAGCAGGAAAGATCTAAAATCGACATTCTAACACCACAATTAAAAGAACTAGAGAAGCAAGAGCAAGCAAATTCAAATGCTAGCAGAAGACAAGAAATAATGAATATCAGAGCAGAACTGAAAAAGATAGAGACATGAAAAATCCCTCAAAAGATCAATCAATCCAGGAGCAGATTTTTTGAAAAAATCAACAAAATAGATGCCTAGCCAGATTAATAAAGAAGAAAAGGGAGAAGAATCAAATCAATGCAATAGAAAATGATAAAGGGGGTATCACCATTGATTCCACAGAAATACAAACTATCATCAGAGAATACTATAAACATCTCTACACAAATAAACTAGAAAATCCAGAAGAAATTGATAAATTCCTGGACACGTACACCCTCCCAAGACTAAACCAGGAAGAAGCCAAATCCCTGAATAGATTAATAAGTAGTTCTGAAATTAAGCCAGCAATTAATAGCCTACCAACCAAAAAACATCCAGGACCACATGGATTCACAGCCAAATTATACCAGAGGTACAAAGAGGAGCTGGTACCATTCCTTCTGAAACTATTCCAAACAAAAGAAAAAGAGTGAATCCTCCCTAACTCATTTTATGAGGCCAGCATCATCCTGATACCAAATCCAAGCAGAGACAGAACACAATCCACAAAAAATTTAGGCTAATATTCCTGATGAACATCAATGTGAAAATCCTCAATAAAATACTGGCAAACCAAAGCCACTAGCTCATCAAAAAGCTTCTCCACCTTGATCAAGCCTGTTTCATCCCTGGGATGCAAGGCTGGTTCAACATATGCAAATCAATAAATGTAATCCATCACACAAACGGAACTAATGACAAAGCCACATGGTTATCTCAATAGATGCAGAAAAGGCCTTCGACAAAATTCAACAGCTCTTCATGCTAAAATCTCTCAATAAAATAGGTATTGATGGAATGTATGTCAACATATAAGAGCTATTTATGACAAACCCACAGTCAATATCATTCTGAATGGTCAAAAACTGGAATCATTCCCTTTGAAAACTGGCACAAGACAAGGATGCCCTCTCTCACCACTCGTATTCAACATAGTATGGGAAGTTTCTGACCAGGGCAATCAGGGGAAAAAAAAAAAAGAAATAGAAGGTATTCAATTAGGCAAAGAGGAAGTCAAATTGTCTCTATTAGCAGATGACATGATTAGATATTTAGAAAACCCCATCGTCTCAGCCCCAAATCTCCTTAAGCTGATAAGCAACTTCGGCAAAGCCTCAGGATACAAAATCAATGTGCAAAAATCACAAACATTCCCATACATCAATAATAAAAAACAGCCAAATCATGAGTGAACTCTCATTTAAATTTGCCACAAAGAGAATAAAATACCTAGGTATACAACTTACAAGGGATGAGAAGGATCTCTTCAAGAAGAACTACAAACCTCTGCTCAAGGAAATAAAAGAGGACACAAACAAATGGAAAAACATTCTATGCTCATGGAGAGGAAGAATTAATATTGTGAAAATGGCCATACTGTCCAAAGTAATTTATAGATTCAATGCTATCCCCATCAAATCACCATTGACTTCCTTCACAGAATTGGAAAAACTACTTTAATTTCATCTGGAACCAGAAAAGAGCCCACATAGCTAAGACAATCTTAAGCAAAAAGAACAAAGCTGGAGGCATCATGCTACCTGACTTCAAACTATACTAAAATGCACAGTAACCAAAACAACATGGTACTGGTACGAAACAGGTATATAGACCAATGGAGCAAAACAGAGTCCTTAGAAATAACATCACAGATCTACAACCATCTGATCTTTGACAAAGCTGACAAAAGCAAGCAATGGGGAAAGGATTCCCTATTTAATGAATGGTGTTGGGAAAACTGGCTAGCCATATGCAGAAAGCTGAAACTGGATCCCTTCCTTACACCATATCCAAAAGTTAACTTAAGATGAATTAAATACTTAAATGTAATATGTAAAACCATAAAAACCCTAGAAGAAAACTCAGGCAATACTATTCATGACATGGTCTTGGGCAAAGACTTCATGACTAAAACACCAAAAGCAACGACAACGAAAGCCAAAATTGACAAATGGGATCTAATTAAGGAGCTTCTGCACAGCAAAAGGAACCATCATCAGAGTAAACAGGCAACCTACAAAATGGGAGAAAATTTTTGCAATCTATCCACCTGACAAAAGGCTAATATCTAGAATTGACAAAGAACTTAAACAAATTTACAAGAAAAAAAACAATCTTATCAAAAAGTGGGCAAAGGATATGAACAGATAATTCTCAAAAGAAGACATTTATGTAGCCAACAAACATAAAATATGCTCATCATCACCAGTCATAAGAGAAATGCAAACCAAAACCACAATGAGATACTATCTCACACCAGTTAGAATGGTGATCATTAAAAAGTCAGGAAACAACAGATGCTGGAGAGGATGTGGAGAAATAAGAGCACTTTTACATTGTTGGTGGGAGTGTAAATTAGTTCAACCATTGTGGCAGACAGTGTGGTGATTCCTCAAGGAATATCATCTGACCCAGCAATCCCATTGCTATGTATTTACCCAAAGGATTATAAATCACTCTACGGTAAAGACCCATGCTCATGTATGTTTATTGTGGTACTGTTCACAACAGCAAAGACTTTGAACCAACCCAAATGCCCATCAATGATAGAATGGATAAAGAAAATGTGGCGCATATACACCATGGAATACTATGCAGCCATAAAAAAGAATGAGTTCATGTCCTTTGCAGGGACATGGATGACGTTAGAAACCATCATTCTCAACAAACTAACATGAGAATAGAAAACCGAACACAACATGGTCTCACTCATAAGTGAGAGTTGAACAATGAGAACACATGGACACAGGGAGGGGAACATCACACACTGGGGCCTGTTCAGGGGGTGGATAGAGGTGGAGGGATAGTATTAGGAGAAATACCTAATGTACATGACAACTTGATGGGTGCAGCAAACCACCATGGCACAAGTATACCTATGGAACAAACCTGCAGGTTCGGCACATGTACGTCAGAACTTAAAGTATAATGAAAAGAAATTAACTTCTATTTTTATTTTAGAGTCAGGAGATTCATGTGCAGGTTTATTATAAGGGTATATTGCATGATGCTGAGGCTTGGGCTTCTATTAATCCCATCACCCAGAGAGTGAACATAGTCCCCTTTAGAAAGTTTTTCAGCCCTTGCCACCCACCTTGCCTTTTTCCTTTTGGACTCCCCAGTGTCCATTATTCTCATCTTTATGTACATGTGAACTTACGATTTAGCTTCCACTTATAAGTAAGAACATGCAATATTTGGTTTTCTGTTACTCCATTAACTCAGTAAGGACAGTGGCCTCCAGCTCCATTCATGTTGATGCAAAAGACACGATTTCATTATTTTTTATGGCTGCATAGGATTTCATAGGGTATATGCAGCACATCTTCTTTATTCAATTCACCAATGATGAGCACCTAGGTTGATTCCATGTCTTTGCTATTGTGAATAGTGCTGTGATGGACATATGCAGGCATGTGGTTTTGTTTTCTTTTTATGGTTTTTTGGTTTTTTTTGGCTGAATGATTTATTTTCCTTTGGGTATATATCCAGTAATGGGATTGTTGGGTCAAATGGTAGCTCTATTTTTAGTTGTCTGAGTAATCTCCAAATGGCTTTCTGCAGAGGTAACCTAACTTGCACTCCCACCAACAGTGTTCACTTTGCTCTGTAATTTTACCAACAACTGTTATATTTTTACTTCTTTTTTTTCTTATATATATATTATTGCACTTTAGGTTCTGGGGTACATGTGCAGACATGCAGGATTGTTGCATAGGTACCTACATGGCAATGTGGTTTGCTGCCTCCATCCCCCTGTCACCTATATCTGGCATTTCTCCCCCATATTATCCCTCCCCCACCTCCCTACCCCCTGCTGTCCCCCCCCCCCATTCCTCTTCAACAGACCCCAGTGTGTGATGTGTCCATGTGTTCTCATTGTTCAACACCCCGCTTATGAGTGAGAACATGCGGTGTTGGATTTTCTGTTCTTGTGTCAGTTTGCCGAGAATGATGGTTTCCAGATTCATCCACGTCCTTGCAAAGGACACAAACTCATCACTTTTTATGGCTGCATAGTATTCCATGGTGTATACGTGCCACATTTTCCTTGTCCAGTCTATCATCTTCTTTTTTTGAGGCAGAGTCTTGCTCTGTCACCCAGGCTGGAGTACAGTGGTGCAGTCTCAGCTCACTGCAACCTCCACCTCCCAGGTTCAAGTGATTCTCCTGCCTCAGCCTCCCAAGCAGCTGGGACTACAGGTGTGTGCCACCACACCTGGCTAATTTTTGTATTTTTAGTAGAGACAGGGTTTCACTATTTTGGCCACGCTGGTCACAAATTCCTGACCTTGTGATCCACCAGCCTCAGTCTCCCAAAGTGTTGAGATTACAGGCATGAGCCACTGTGCTGGGCCCTATTTTGACTTAATAGTAGCCATTCTGACTGGTGTGAATGGTATCTCACACACAATGGTATCTCATTGTGGCTTTGATTTGCATTTTTCTGATGATTAATGATGTTGAGTATTTTTTCATATGTTTGTTGGCCGCTTGTATGTCTGCTTTTGAAAAGTGTTCATTTATGTGCTTTTCCCACTTTTTAATGAGGTTTTTTTTTTCTTATTGATTTAAGTTCTTTATAGATTCTGGATAATAGACCATTGTTCGTTGTATAGTTTGTAAATATTTTCTCCCATTCTTTAAGTTGTTGATTTACTCTTCTGATATTTTATTTTGCTGTGGAGATGCTCTTTAGTTTAACAAAATCTCATTTGTCTATTTTTAATTTTGTTGCATTTGCTTTTGGGGTCTCCATTATAAATCTTTGCGTAGGCAAATGTCTAGAAGATTATTTCTGAGATTTTCTTGTAGAATGCTTTACATCTTGTGACCTTACATTTAAATCTTTAATCCATTTTGAGTTAATTTTCTTCTTTTTTTGCTTTGCTTATGGCACATTTCTTTCTATTTTTCCCTCCCCAATCTCTACACCCCCGCTATCACTCCACTAGCCTCCCACCCCCCCAGTGATGTTCCCCCTCCCTGTGTCCATGTGTTCTTATTGTTCAACACCCACCTATGAGTGAGAACATGTGGTGTTTGGTTTTCTGTTCTTATGTCAGTTTTCTGAGATTGATGGTTTCCAGATTCATCCATGTCTCTGCAAAGGACATGAACTCATCCTTTTTTATGGCTGCATAGTATTCCATGGTGTATATGTGCCACATTTTCTTATCCAGTCTATCATTGATGGGCAAATTGGGTTGGTTCCAGATCTTTGTTATTGTAAACAGTGCCACAATAAACATACATGTGCATGTGTCTTTATAATAGAATGATTTATAATCCTTTGGATATATATTCATTAATGGGATTGCTGGGTCAAATGGTATTTCTAGTTCTAGATCCTTGAGGAATACCCATACTGTCTTCCACAATGGTTGAACTAATTTACACTCCCACCAACAGGGTAAAAGTGTTCCTATTTCCCCCACATCCTCTCCAGCATCTGTCTCCAGATTTTTTAATGATCACCATTGTAAATGGTGTGAGGTATTATCTCAATGTGGTTTTGATTTGCATTTCTCTGATGATGAGTGCTGATGAGCATTTCTTTGTATGTTTGTTGGCCACATAAATGTCTTCTTTTGAAAAATGTCTGTTCATATCCTTCACCCACTTTTTGATGGGGTTGTTTTTTCTTGTACATTTGTTTGAGTTCTTTGTAGATTCTGGATATTAGCCCTTTGTCAGATGGGTAGATTGCAAAATTTTTTTCCCATTCTGTTGGTTGCTGGTTCACTCTAATGACTGTTCTTTTGCTCTGCAGAAGCTCTGGAGTTTAATTAGATCCCATTTTTCTATTTTGGCTCTTGTTGCCATTGTTTTTGGTGTTTTAGTCATGAAGTCCTTGCCTATGCCTGTCTTGAATGGTATACTATAGGTTTTCTTCTAGGGTTTTTATGGTGTTAAGTTTTATGTTTAAATCTTTAATCCATCTGGATTTAACTTTTGGATAAGGTGTAAGGAAGGGGTCCAGTTTCTGCTTTCTGCATATGGCTAGCCAGTTTTTCCAACATCATTTATTAAATAGGAAATCCTTTCCCCATTGCTTGTTTTTGTCAGGTTTATCAAAGATCAGATGGTTGTAGATGTGTGGTGTTACTTCCGAGGCCTCTGTTCTTTTCCATTGGTCTATATCTCTGTTTTGGTACCAGTACCATGCTGTTTTGATTACTGTAGCCTTCTAGTATAGTTTGAAGTCAGGTAATATGATGCCTCCAGCTTTGTTCTTTTTGCTTAGGATTGTCTTGGCTATGTGGGCTCTTCTTTGGTTCAATATGAAGTTTAAGGTTGTTTTTTTTTTCCTTCTTCTGCATATGGCTAGCCAATTTTCTAAGCACCATTTATTGAAGAGGGAGCATTTTCCTTATTCTTTGTTGTTGTCAGCTTTGACTAAGATGAGATGGCTGTAGGTGTTTAGCTCATTTCCGGGTTCTCTATTCTGTTCTGTTGGTCTATGTATGTATTTTTATACTAGTACCATGCTGTTTTGATTACTGTAGTCTTGCAGTGTAGTTTGAAGTCAGGTAATTTGCTGTTTCTGGCTTTGTTCTTTTGGTTCCATATAAATTTGAGAGATTTTTTTTTTCTAATTCTGAGAAAAATGACAATGTAATTTGATGGGTATAGTGTTGAATCTGTAGAATCCTTTGGGCTGTACAAACATTTTTATGATATTGATTTTTCTAACCTATGAGCATGGAATACTTTGCCATTTGTTTGTGTCCAAATCTCCAGTTTTAGACTTTTATTGGAGATTGCATTCTTAGCTCCCTTCTTTTCTTTGTCAATTTTCTCTCTGGATGATGTCATATAATGAATTCTGCTACTATATTTTAAAAATTGATACATTTTTTTTTTTGAGACAGGGTCTTGTTCTGTTGTTCAGGCTGGAATGCAGTGGCATGATCTTGGCTCACTTCAACCTTGGCCTCCTGGGTTCAAGCGATGCTCCTGCCTCAGCCCTTAATAGCTGAGATTACAGGTGCCCACCACCATGTCTGGCTAATTTTTGTATTTTTAATAGAGTTTCACCTTGTTGGCCAGGCTGGTCTTGAGCTCCTGATCTCAAGTGATTTGCCTGCCTTGCCCTCCCAAAGAGCTGGGATTAAAGGCATGAGCCACCATGCCCAGCCAAAAATGGATACATATTTATATATATTTATGAGATACATTTACTACTTTGATATATGCATACAATGTGTAATGATCAAATTAGGGCATTTAAGATATCCGTCACCTCAAACACTTCTCATTTTTGTGTGTATGTTGGGAAATCTCTTCTTGTTGTTTTAGTTTTTTAGAGATGGGGCCTCACTATGTTGCCTAGGCTGGAGTACAGCAACTATTCACAGGTGTAATCATTGTGCACTACAGCCTTGAACTTCTGGGCTCAAGTGATTCTCTCATCTCAGCCTCCTAAGTAGCTGGAACTACAGGACCATGCCACTACAGGCTGCTATTATCAAATATAACTAAATGAGCTCTGGTCTGCAGCTCCCAGCCAGATCGATGCAGAAGGTGGGTGATTTCTGCATTTCCAACTCAGATAAACATCTAGTTACATTGGGACTGATTAGACAGTGGGTGCAGCCCACAGAGGGTGAACTGAAGCAGGATGGCATCACCTCAACCAGGAAGTACAAGGGGTTGGAGAACTCCTCCCCTAGCCAAGGGAAGCTGTGACAGACTGTGCCATGAGGAATGGTGCAATCCAGCCCAGATACTACACTTTTCCCATGGTCTTTGCAACCTGAATACCAGGAGATTCCTTAGGTGTTGACACCACCAGGGCCCTGGGTTTCAAGCACAAAACTGAGCTGCCATTTGGGCAGACACTGAGCTAGCTGCAGAGTTTTTTCATACCCCAATGGTGCCTAGAATGCCAGTGAGAGAGAACCATTCACTCCCCTGGAAAGGG
The DNA here is from genome assembly GCA_036589455.1 of Ateles fusciceps. NCBI lineage: Eukaryota > Metazoa > Chordata > Mammalia > Primates > Atelidae > Ateles > Ateles fusciceps. The sequence goes on from JAZHEH010000622.1 coordinate 18,767, forward strand.
GGCTAAAACCAGGGAGCCAAGTGGTCTAGCTCAGTGGATCCTACCCCTACAGAGCCCAGCAAGCTAAGATCCACTGGCTTGAAATTCTCGCTGTCAGCATAGCAGTATGAAGTTGACCTGATACTCTCAAGCTTGGTGGGGGGAGGGCGTCCACCATTACTGAGGCTTGAGTAGGCAGTTTTCCCCTCACAGTGTAAACAAAGCTGCCAATATGTTCGAACTGGGCAGAGCCCACCACAGCTCAAGAAAGCTGCTGTAATGAGACTGCCTCTCTAGATTCCTCCTCTCTGGGAATGGCATTTCTGAAAAAAAGGCAGCAGCCCAAGTGAGGGGCTTGTAGATAAAACTCCCATCTTCCTGGAACAGAGCACCTGGGGGAAGGGGAGGCTGTGGGTGCAGCTTAAGCAGACTTAAATATTCCTGCCTGCCAGCTGTGAAGAGAGCAGTGGATTTCTCAGCAAAGTATTCAAACTCTGCTAAGGGACAGACTGCCTCCTCAAGTGGATACCTGACCCCCATGCCTCCTGACTTGGAGACACCTCCCAGGAGTGTTCAACAGAAACCTCATACAGGAGAGCTCTGGCTGGCATCTAGCAGGTGCCCCTCTGAGACAAAGCTTCCAGAGGAAGGAATAGGCAGCAATCTTTGCTGTTCTGCAGCCTCTGCTGGTTATACCCAGGCAAACAGGATCTGGAGAGGACCTACAGCGAACTCCAGCAGATCTGCAGCAGAGGGACCTGACTGTTAGAAGGAAAACTAACAAACAGAAAGGAATAGTATCACCATCAACAAAAATGACGTCTACACAGAAACCCCATCCGAAGGTAACCAATATCAAAGACCAAGGCTAGATAAATCCATGAAGTTGAGGAAAAATCAGTGCAGAAAGGCTGAAAATTCCAAAAACCAGAATGTCTCTTCTCCTCCAAAGTATCACAACTCCTCACCAGTAAGAGAGCAAAACTGGACAGAGAATGAGTTTGACAAATTAACAGAAGTAGGCTTCAGAGGGTGGGTAATAACAAACACCTCCAAGCTAAAGAAGCATGTTATAATCCATTACAAGGAAGCTAAGAACCTTGAAAAAAGTTAGAGGAATTGCTAACTAGAATAACCATTTTAGAGAACATAAGTGACCCGATGGAGCTGAAAAACACAGCCTTTGATCTTCGTGAAGCATACCCAAGTATCAATAGCTGAATTGTTCAAGCAGAAGGAAGGATATCAGAGACTTAAGATCAACTTAATGAAATAAAGTGTGAAGACAAGATTAGAGAGAAAGGAATGAAAAGGAACAAACAAAGCCTCCAAGAAATATGGTACTATGTGAAAAGACCAAATCTATGTTTGAGTAATGTAACTGAAAGTGATGGAGAGAATGGGACCAAGTTAGACAACACTCTTCAGGATATTATCCAAGAGAATTTCCCAACCAAGCAAGACAGGCCAGCATTCAAATTCAGGAAATACAGAGAACACAACAAAGATACTCCTTGAGAAGAACAACCTTAAGACATATAATCATCAGATTCACCAAGGTTGAAATGAAGGAAAAAATGTTAAGGGCAGCCAGAAAGAAAGGTGGGGTTACCACAAAGGGAAGCCCACCAGACTAAAGCGGATCTCTCTGTGGAAACCCTACAGGCCAGAAGACAGTGGGGGCCAATATTCAACATTCTTAAAGAAAAGAATTTTCAACCTAGGATTTCATATCCAGCCAAACTAAGCTTCATAAGCGAAGGAGAAATAAAATCCTTTACAAACAAGCAAATGGTGAGAGATTTTGTCACCACCAGGACTGTCTTACAAGAGCTGCTGAAGAAATCACTAAATATGGAAAGGAAAAACCAATACCAGCCACCTCAAAAACAAACCAAAATGTAATGACCATCAACACTATGAAGAAATTGCACCAACTAATGGGCGAAATAACCAGCTAGCATCATAATAAGAGGATCAAATCACACATAACAATATTAACCCTACATATAAATGGGCTTAATGACCTAATTAAAAGACACGTACTGACAAATTAGATAGAGTCAAGACCCTGCAGCGTGCTGTATTCAGGAGATCCATCTCACATGCAAGGACACACATAGGTCCAAATAAAGAGGTGGAGGAATATTTACCAAGCAAATGGGAAGGAAAAAAAAAAAAGCAGTGGTTGCAATCCTAGTCTCTGATAAAACAGACTTTAAACAAACAAAGATCAAAAGAGACAATGAAGGGCATTACATAATGGTAAAGGGATCAATAAAACAAGAAGAGCTAACTATCCTAAACATATATGCCCCAAATACAGGGGCACCCAGATTCAGAAAGCAATTTCTTAGAGACCTACAAAGAGACTTAGACTCCCACACAATAATAGGTGGAGACTTTAACATTACACTGTCAATATTTCACCAATCAATGAGACAGAAAATTAACAAGGATATTCAGGACTTAAACTCAGCTCTGGACCAAGCAGACCTAATAGACATTTACAGAACTCTCCACCCCAAATCAAAAGAATGTACATTCCCTTCAGCACCACATCACACTTATTCTAAAATTGACCACATAATTGGAAGTAGAACACTCCTCAGCAAATGCAAAAGAACAGAAATCATAACAAACAGTCTCTCAGACCACAGTGCAATCAAATTAGAACTCAGGATTAAGAAACTCACTCAAAACCACACAACTACATGGAAACTGAACAACCTGCTCCTGAATGTCTACCGGGTAAATAGTGAAATTTAGGCAGAATATAATAAAATTTTTAAAACAAATGAGAACAAAGATACAACATACCAGAATTTCTGGGACACAACTTGAACAGTGTTTAGAGGGAAATTTATAGCACTAAATGCCCACAAGAGAAAGCAGGAAATATTTAAAATTCACACCCTAACATCACAATTAAAAGAACTAGAGAGGCAAGAGCAAACAAATTCAAAACATAGCAGAAGAGGAGAAATAACTAAGATCAGAGAAAAACTGAAAAAGATAGAGACATGAAAAACCCCTCAAAAAATCAATGAATTCAGGAGCTGGTTTTTGAAAAGATTAACAAAATATATAGACTGCTAGCCAGACTAACAAAAAACAAATGAGAAAAGAATCAAATAGACACAATAAAACATGATAAGGAGGATATTACCACTGATCCCATAGAAATACAAACTACCATGAGAGAATACTATAAACACCTCTATGCAAATAAACTAGAAAATCCAGAAGAAATGGTTAAATTCCTGGACACATACACCCTCCCAAGACTAAACCAGGAAGAAGTTGAATTCCTGAATTGATCAACAACAAGTTCTGAAATTGAGGCTGTAATTAATAGCTTACCAAAAGAAAAAAAAAAAAAAAAGCCCAGGGCCAGATGGATTCACAGCCAAATTCTATCAGAAGTACAAAGAGGAGCTTGTACCATTCCTTCTAAACTATGCCGAACAACGCAAAAGGAGGGAGTTGTCTTTAACTCATTTTATGAGGCCAGCATCATCCTGATACCAAAATCTGGCAGACACACCACACACACACACACACACAAGGAAAATTTCAGGCCAATATCCTTGATGAACATTAATGTGAAAATTCTCAATAAAATACTGGCAAATTGAATCCAGCATCACATCAAAAAGCTTATCCATCATGATCAAGTCAGCTTCATCCCTGGGATGCAAGCCTGGTTCAACATATGCAAATCAATGTGTAATTCATCACATAAACAGAACCAATGACAATAACCACATAATTACCTCAATAGATGCAGAAAAGTCCTTCAACACTCCTTGATGCTAAAAGCTCTGAATAAACTAGGTATTGATGAAATATATCTTAAAATAATAAAAGCTATTATGACAAAACCACAGCCAATATTATACTGAATGGAAGCTGGAAGCATTTCCTTTGAAAACTGGCACAAGACAAGGATGCCCTCTCTCATCACTCCTATTCAACATAATATTGCAAGTTCTGGCCAGGCAATCAGGCAAAAAAAAAAGAAAAAAAAAGAAAAAAGAAAAAAAAGGAAGAAATAAAGGCTATTCAAACAGGAAGAGAGAAAGTCAACTTGTCTCTGTTTGCAGTGATGTGATTGTATATTTAGAAAACCCCATCGACTCAGCCCAAAATCTCCTTAAGCTGATAAACAACTTCAGCAAGCTCTCAGGATACAAAATCAATGTGCAGAAATTGCAAGCATTTTTATACACCAATAATAGACAAACAGAGAGCCAAATCATGAGTGAACTCCCATTCACAATTGTTACAAAGATATTAAAATACCTAGGAATACAAGTTACAAGGGATGTGAAGGATCTCTTGAAGGGGAACTACAAACCCACTGCTCAAGGAAATCATAGAGAATACAAACAAATGGAAAAACATTCCATGATCATGATTAGGAAGACTCAATATCGTGAAAATGGCCATACTGCCCAAAGTAATTTATAGGCTCACTACTATCCCCTTCAAGCTACCATTGACTTTCTTCACAGAATTAGAAGAAAAACTACCCTAAATTTCATTTGGAACCAAAAAAAGAGCCCGTATAGCCAAGACAATCCTAAGCAAGAAGAACAAATGTGGAGGGATCACACTACCTGACTTTAAAATACACTGCAAGGCTACAGTAACCAAAACAGCATGGTACTGATACCAAAGCAGATATATAGACCAATGGAACAGAACACAGGCCTCAGAGATAACGCCACACATCTACAACCATCTGATCTTTGACAAACCTGACAAAAACAAGCAATGGGGAAAGGTTCCCCTATTTAATAAATGGTGTTGGGAAAACTGGCTAGCCATATGCAGAAAGCTGAAACTGGATCCCTTCCTTACACCTTATCCAAAAGTTAACTCAAGATGGATTAAAAATTTAAACATAAGACCCAATGCCATAAAAACCCTAAAAGAAAACCCAGGCAATACCATTCAGTACATAGTCTTGGGCAAGACTTCATAACTAAAACACCAAAAGCAATGGCAACAAAAGCCAAAATTGATAAATGGGATTTAATTAAACTAAAGAGCTTCTGCACAGCAAAATAAACTATAATCAGAATCAACAGGCAACCTACAGAATGGGAGAAAATTTTTGCAATCTATCCATCTGACGAAGGGCTAATATCCAGAATTGACAAAGAACTTAAACAAATTTACAAGAAAAAAAAAACCATCAAAAAGTCTATGAAGGATATGAACAGATACTTTTCAAAAGAAGACGTTTATGCAGCCCACAAACATATGAAAAAAAGCTAATCATCACTGGTCATTAGAGAAATACAAATCAAAACCACAATGAGATACCAACTCACACTGGTTAGCATGGCGATCATTAAAAAGTCAGGAAAGAGATGGTGGAGAGGATGTGGAAAAATAGGAATATTTTACACTGTTGGTGGGGAGTGTAAATTAGTTCAACCATTGTGGAAGATAGTGTGGTGATTCCTCAAGGATCTAGAACCAGAAATACCATTTGACCTAGCAATCCCATAATTGGGTATATACCCAAAGGATTATAAATCATTCTACTATAAAGACACATGTACACGTATGTTTTTTGTGGCAGTGTTCACAATGGCAAAGGCCTAGAACCAACTTAAATGTCTATCAATAATAGACTGGATAAAGAAAATCTGGCATACATATACACCAAGGAATTCTATGCAGACATAAAAAAAGATGAGTTTATGTCTTTTGCAGGGACATGTATGAGTCTGGAAACCATCATTCTCAGCAAACTAACATGGGAGCAGAAAACCAAACACTGCATGTTTTCACTCATAAGTGGGAGAACACATGGACACAGCGAGGGGAACATCACACCCTGGGGCTTGTCCGGGGGTGTGGGGCTAGGGGAGGCATAGCATTAGGAGAAATACCTAATACAGATGACATGTTGATGGGTGCAGCAAACCACCATGGCCCATGTATACCTATGTAAGAAACCTGCATGTTGTGCACATGTATCCCAGAACTTAAAGTATATATAAAAAAGAAATATAACAAAACAAACGTAAGTTTACTGAGAAGAGAGAAAAAAAGGAATGTACAATATATTATTGTTAACTAGTCATTCTACTGTGCTATCAAACACTAGAATTTATCCCTTCTATCTCACTGTATGTTTGTACCCATTAATTACTCTCAAATCTTGACTTCCAGCCTAGTTTTTTTTCCTGGAGTTTCAGACATCTATATTCATCGGCTAATTACAAAATTTCCACCTGGATATACCATAGGCCCTTTTAATTAAACATTTCTATTATCTTCCCCACCTCCCAAACTTGTTTCTCCTCCTCATTCCCTACTTTTACTAATGGTGGTTCAACCAGTCACTTTGATGAAATTTCTTGTTTTCTTCCTTTCCCTTACCAGCAACACTTTATGATCTAGGTCCTTTCTTTCATCTCCACTGCTATTGTCCTAGGCCAATCATTATCTCTCATCTGGAACCTTGTAATAGCTTCTTCCTGCTTCTCGTCTTGTTATCCTTTGCTACAAGCTACATATAACAGTCAGAATTATTCTTTTTTTGCCAGAATGATGGCTCATGCCTGTAATCCCAGCACATTGAGAGGCCAGGGCAAGAAGATCACTTGAGGTCAGGAGTTCGAGACCAGCCTGGCCAACACGGTAAACCTGGTCTCTACCAGAAAATACAAGAATTAGCTAGGGATGATGGTGCCTGTAGTCTGAGTTACTCAGGAGGATGAGGCATGCGAACTTAAACCCAAGAGCCGGAGGTTGCAGTGAGCCAAGATCACATCACTGCACTCCAGCCTGGGCAACAGAGTGAGACCCTGTCTCAAAAAAAAAAAAAAAAAAAAAGAATTATTCTTTTTAAACAGAGTTTGTTTGTTTGTTTGTTTTTTCTTTCTTTTTTTTTTTATTTTATTATTTTTTTTATTTTATTGCATTTTAGGTTTGGGGGTATATGTGAAGAACATGGAAGATTGTTGCATAGGTACACACATGACAGTGTGATTTGCTGCCTTCCTCCCCCATCACCTATATCTGGCATTTCTCCCCATGCTATCCCTCCCCCAACCTCCCCACCCCCCCACTATCCCTCCCCTTTTTTCCCCCCCCAACAGACCCCAGTGTGTGATACTCCCCTCCCTGTGTCCATGTGTTCCCATTGTTCAACACCCGCCTATGAGTGAGAACATGCGGTGTTTGATTTTCTGTTCTTGTGTGGGAGTCTAAGTCTCTTTGTAAGTCATTAAGAACTTGCCTTATGTATCTGGGTGCTCCTGTATTGGGTGCGTATATATTTAGGATTGTTAGCTCTTCTTGTTGCATTGATCCTTTTACCATTATGTAATGTCCTTCTTTGTCTCTTTTGATCTTTGTTGGTTTAAAGTCTATTTTATCAGAGATGAGAATTGCAACTCCTGCTTTTTTTTGCTCTCCATTTGCTTGGTAAATCTTCCTCCATCCCTTTATTTTGAGCCTTTGTGTATCTCTGCATGTCAGATGGGTTTCCTGGATACAGCACACCGACGGGTTTTGGCTTTTTATCCAGTTTGCCAGTCTATGTCTTTTAATTGGGGCATTTAGCCCATTTACATTTAGGGTTAATATTGTCATGTGTGAATTTGATCCTGCCATTTTGATGCTAGCTGGCTGTTTTGTCCATTAGTTGATGCAGTTTCTTCATTGTGTTGATGGTCTTTACTGTTTGGTATGTTTTTGGAGTGGCTGGTACTGGTTGTTCCTTTCTATGTTTAGTGCCTCTTTCAGGAGCTCTTGTAAAAGCAGGCCTGGTGGTGATGAAATCTCTGAGTACTTGCTTGTTCGCAAAGGATTTTATTTTTCCTTCACTTATGAAGCTCAGTTTGGCTGGATATGAAATTCTGGGTTGAAAGTTCTTTTCTTTAAGGATGTTGAATATTGGCCCCCCACTCTCTTCTGGCTTGTAGGGTTTCTGCTGAGAGATCTGCTGTGAGTCTGATGGGCTTCCCTTTGTGGGTAACCCGACCTTTCTCTCTGGCTGCCCTTAGTATTTTCTCCTTCATTTCAACCCTGGTGAATCTGACGATTATGTGCCTTGGGGTTGCTCTTCTTGAGGAATATCTTTGTGGTATTCTCTGTATTTCCTGGACTTGAATATTGGCCTGCCTTCCTAGGTTGGGGAAGTTCTCCTGGATAATATCCTGAAGAGTATTTTCCAGCTTGGATTCATTCTCTCCTTCACATTCAGGTACACCTATCAAACGTAGATTAGGTCTTTTCACATAGTCCCATATTTCTTGGAGACTTTGTTCATTCCTTTTTACCCTTTTTTCTCTACTCTTTCCTTCTCGTTTTATTTCATTGAGTTGATCTTCGATGTCTGATATCCTTTCTTCTGCTTGGTCGATTCAGCTGTTGAAACTTGTGTATGCTTCGCAAAGTTCTTGTGTTGTGTTTTTCAGCTCCATCAATTGACTTACATTCCTCTCTAAGTTGGTTATTCTCGTTAGCATTTCGTCGAATCTTTTTTCAAGGTTCTTAGTTTCTTTGCACTGGGTTAGAACATGTTCTTTTAGCTCACAGAAGTTTTCTTATTACCCACCTTCTGAAGGCTGATTCAGTCATTTCATCACACTCATTGTCCATCCAGCCTTGTTCCCTTACTGGTGGAGTTGTGATCCCTTGTAGGAGGTGAGGCGTTCTGGTTTTGAGTGTTTTCCTCCTTTTTGCGCTGGTTTCTTCCCATCTTTGTGGATTTATCTATGTGTGGTCTTTGTGGTTGGTGATTTTCAGATGGGGTCTCTCAGTGGACCTCCCGTTTATTGATGATGAAGTTATTTATTTCTGTTTCTTAGTTTTGCTTCTAACAGTCTGGCCCCTCTGCTGTAGGACTGCTGAGGTCCACTCCCGGCCCTGCTTGCCTGGGGGGATCACCTGCAGCAGCTGCAGAACAGTAAGGGTTGCTGCCAGTCTCTTCTTCTGCTATCTTTGTCCCAGAATACCCGCCAGATGTCCATCTGAGCACTCCTTTGTGAGGTGACTCGTTGGATATACGGGGGGTCAGGGGTGCTGCTTGAGGAGACAGAGTGTCCTTTATAGGAGCTCAAGTGCTGAGCTGTGAGCTCCGTTGTTCATTCAGAGTTGTTGGGCGGGTACGTTTAAGTCTGCTGCAGCAGAACTCATAAACCCCTTTTTTCCCCAGGTGCTCTGTCCCGGGGGAGTTAGGGCTTTATTTATGAGTGTCCCTTGTGCTGCTGCCTTTTTCTCAGGGCTGCCTTGCCCAGCGATGAGGCAGCCTAGTCACTGTCTGCCTACAGAGGCTTTGCTGAGCTGCTGTGGGCTCCACCCAGCTGCCGTATGAACTTCCCTGTAGTCCTGTTTATACCGGTGTATTGAGAACTGCCTCGGCAATGGCAAACTACCTCTGTAGCGGCAGACTGCCTCAGTAATGGCGGACGCCCCTCCCCCAACAGAGCTGGGCCGTCCCCGGGCTCAGCTGTGCTTGCTGTGAAACTCTGGATCCAGAGCGTTTCCGATGGCTGTTTTTTTGTGGGGGGTGGGACCAGCCGAGCCTGATCACTTGGCTCCCTGCCTCAGAGTCTTCCAGCTGTTCCAGCCGCCTGTTGAAAAGGCGCCGGGATCTGTGTGATTTCCCGTGCGGGGGCCCACTGCGCCGGCTGAAACCGCGGGTGCGGCGTTTTTTTGCCCAGGAAATCTGGCCTGGCTGCCTGTTTCAGTCCGCTTTTTTAATCAGATGAATGGGCGGCTCTGTCTTCCCGGAGCTCCAATTGCCAGCTAAAACGGCACCCGGACCCACGTATTTTGTATGGGGAACCGCTGCGCCGGGACGCCGCCCAAAACAGCCGCGCCGGCGAAAACAGTCGCGCCGGCAAAAACAGCTGCGCCGGCCAAACCAGCCGTGCTGGCGACCCGTGGGACTCCTCCCCCTGGGAATCTTCTGGTCTGTGGGGCAATAAAAATCCGTCTGGCAATGCGGCGTCCACTCACCCTCCACTCACCCTCCGCGCTTTCACTGGGAGCCGCAATCCTCAGCTGCTCCTAATCGGCCATCTTGGATCCTCAATCGTGTCCACGTGTTCTAATTGTTCAAAACCCGCCTATGAGTAAGAACATGTGGTGTTTCATTTTCTATTCTTGTGTCAGTTTGCTGAGAATGATGGTTTCCAGATTCATCCATGTCCCTGTGAAGGACATGAACTCATCCTGTTTTATGGCTGTGTAGTATTCCATGGTGTATATGTGCCACATTGTCTTTATCCAGTCTATCATTGATGGACATTTGGGTTGATTCCAGGTCTTTGCTATTGTAAACAGTGCTGCAGTGAACATACGTGTGCATGTGTCTTTATAATAGAACAATTTATAATTCTTTGGGTATATGCCCACTAATGGGATTGCTGAGTCAAATGGAATTTCTATTTCTAGGTCCTTGAGGAATTGCCACACTGTCTTCCACAATGGTTGCACTAATTTGCACTCCCACCAGCAGTGTAGAAGTGTTCTTATTTCTCCACATCCTCTCCAGCATCTGTTCTCTCCAGATTTTTTAGTGATCATCATTCTAATTGGTGTGAGATCGTATCTCAATGTGGTTTTGATTTGCATATCTCTAATGAACCGTGATGATGAACATTTTTTCATATGTTTGTTGGCCTCAAATATGTCGTCTTTTGGAAAGTGTCTGTTCATATCTTTGCCCACTTTTGAATGGGTTTGTTTGTTTGTTTCTTGTAAATCTGTTTTAATTCTTTGTAGATTCTGAATATTAGTGCTTTGTCAGATGGGTAGATTGCAAACATTTTTTCCTATTCTGTTGGTTTGCAGTTAACTCTAATGATTGTTTCCTTTGTTGGACAGAAGCTCTGTAGTTTAATTAGATCCCATTTGTCTATTTTGGCCTTTGTTAACATTGCTTTTGGTGTTTCAGCCATGAATTCCTTGCCTATGCCTATGTCCTGAATGGTTTTGCCTAGGTTTCCTTCTAGGGTTTTTATGGTGTTAGGCCTTATGTTTAGATCTTTAATCATTTTGGAGTTAATTTTAATGTAAGGTGTCAGGAAGGGGTCCAGTTTCTGCTTTCTGCACATTGCTAACCAGTTTTCCCAACACCATTTATTAAACAGGGAATTATTTCCCCATTGCTTGTTTTTCTCAGGTTTGTCAAAGATCAGATGATTGTAGATAAGTGGTGTTGCTTCTGAGGCCTCTGTTCTGTTCCATTGGTCTATGTCTCTGTTTTGGTACCAGTACCATGCTGTTATGATTACTGTAAACTTGTAGTATAGTTTGAAGTCAGGCAGCATGATGCCTCCAGCTTTGCTCTTTTTGCTTAGGATTGTTTTGGCTATGTGGGCTCTCTTTTGGTTCCATATGAAGTTTGAAGTGGTTTTTTCCAGTTCTGTGAAGAAGGTCAATTGTAGCTTAATGGGGATAGTGTTGAATCTATAAATTACTTTGGGCAGTATGGCCATTTTCACGTTGTTGATTCTTTCCAACCATGAGCATGGAATGTTTTTCCATCTGTTTGTGTCCTCTCTTATTTCATTGAGCAGTGATTCATAGTTCTTCTTGAGGAGGTCTTTTACATCCTTTGTTAGTTGTATTTCTAGGTATTTTGTTCTCTTTGTAGCAATTGTGAATGGGAGTTCACTTTTGATTTTGCTCTCTGTTTGTCTGTTATTGGTGTATAGAAATGCTTGTGATTTCTACACATTGATTTTGTATCCTGAGACTTTGCTGAAGTTGCTTATCAGTTACAGGAGATTTTGGGCTGAGACAGTGGGATCTTCTAAATACACAATCATGTTATCTACAAATAGAGACAACTTGGCTTCCTCTTTTCCTAACTGAGTACCCTTTATTTCTTTTTCTTGCCTGAATGTCCAATACTATATTGAATAGGTGTGGTGAGAGAGGGCCTCTTTGTCTTTTGCCAGATTTTCAAGGGAATGGTTCCAGGTTTCCCATTCAGTATGATATAAGCTGTGGGTTTGTTGTAAATAGCTTTTATTATTTTATGATACATTCCATGGATAGCTAGTTTATTGGGGGGTTTTAGCATAAAGAGCTGTTGAATTTTTTCAAAAGCCTTCTCTACATCTATTGAGATGATCATGTGGTTTTTGTATTTGGTTCTGTTTATGTGGTGGATTATGTTTATAGACTTGTGTATGTTGAACCAGCCTTGAATCCCCCTGGATGAAGCTTAATTGATCATGAATAAGCTTTTTGATTTGCTTGTTGCATTCAGTTTGCCAGTATTTTATTGAAGATTTTTGTGTCAATGTTCATCATGGATATTGGCCTGAAGTTTTCTTTTTTAGTTCCGTCTCTGCCCGGTTTTGGTATCAGGATGATTTTGGTCTCACAAAATGATTTGAAAGGATTCCCTCTTTTTGTATTGTTTTAATAGTTTCAGAAGGAATGACACCAGCTCCTCTTTATACGTCTGGTAGAATTTGGCTGTAAACCTGCCTAACCTTGGCTTTTATTAGTTGTTAGGCTATTAATTGCTCTCTCAACTCCAGCCCTTGTTATTGGTTTATTCAGGGTTTCAACTTCTTCCTGGTTCAGTCTTGGAAGAGTGCAAGTGTCCAGGAATTTATCAATTTCTTCCAGATTTACTGGTTTCTGTGGATAGAGCTGTTTGTAGTAATCTCTGATGGTAGCTTGTATTTCTGTGAAATCGGCGATGATGTCCCCTTTATCGTGTTTTATTTCATCTATTTGATTCTTCTCTCTTTTATTTTTTATAAGTCTGGCTAGCAGTCTATTTTGTTAATCTTTTCAAAAAACCAGCTCTTGGATTTGTTGATTTTTTGAAGGTTTTTTTGGGTCTCTATCTCCTTCAGTTCTGCTCTGACCTTAGTTATTTCTTGTCTTATGCTAGCTTTTGAGATTTTTTGATCTTGCTCCTCTAACTCTTTCAATTTTGATAATAGGGTGTTGATTTTTCCTTCCTCCTCATGTGGGCATTTATTGCTATAAATTTTCCTCTAGACACAGTTTTAATGTGTCCCAGAGATTCTGGTATGTTGTGTCTTGATTCTCATTGGTTTCAAAGAACATCTTTATTTCTACCTTCATTTCATTGTTTATCTAACCAACATTCAGGAGCCAGTTGTTCAGTTTCCACAAAGTTGTGCAGTTCTGAGTTAGTTTCTTAATCCTGAGTTCTAATGTGATTGCACTTTGGTCTGAGAGACTGTTTGTTATGATTTTCTTTCTTTTGCATTGGCTGAGGAGTGATTTACTACCAATTATGTGGTCGATTTTAGAGTAAGTGTGATGTGGTGTTGAAAAGAATGTATATTCTATGGATTTAGAGTTGAGAGTTCTGTAAATGTCTATTAAGTTTGCTTGGTCCAGATCTATGTTCAAGTTCTGGATTTTCTTGTTGATTTTCTGTCTTGTTGATCTGTCTAATATTGACAGTGGAGTGTTAAAGTCTCCCACTATTATTGTGTGGGGAGTCTTTGTAGGTTGTTAAGGACTTTCTTTATGTATCTGGGTGCTCCTGTATTGGTGCATTTTTATTTAGAATAGCTAGCTGTTCTTGTTGTACTGATCCTTTTACCATTATGTAATGCCCTTCTTTGTCTCTTTTGATTTTTATTGGTTTAAAGTCTGTTTTATTAGAGACTAGGATTGCCACCTCTGCTTTTTTTGCTCTCTGTTTGCTTAGCAAATCTTCCATCCCGTAATTTTGGTCTATGTGTGTCTTTGCACAGGAGATGGGTCTCCTGAATACAGCACACTGATGGTTCTTGGGCTTTTCATCCAATTTACCAGTCTGTATCTTTTGATTGGGGTATTTAGACCGTTTACATTTAATGTTAATATTGTTGTGTGTGACTTTGATCCTGCCATTTTGTTACTGGATGGTTGTTTTGCCCTTCAGTTGGCATAATTTCTTCATTGTGTCTTTGGTCTTTACCATTTGGTTCTTTTTCCAGTGGCTGGTACTCGTTTTTCCTTTCTGTGTTTAGTGCTTCCTTCAGGAGCTCTTGTAGGGCAGGTCTGGTAGTGACAAATCTCTCAGCAATTGCTTGTCCATAAAGGATTTTATTTGTTCGTCACTTATGAAGCTTAGTTTTGCTGGATATGAAATTCTGGGTTGAAAGCTCTTTTCGTTTAGCATGTTGAATATTGGTCCCCACTCTCTTCTGGCTTGTAGAGTTCTGCTGAAAGATCTGCTGTGTCTGATGTGCTTTCCTTTGTGGGTGACCCAAACTTTCTCTCTGCCCTTAGCATTTTTTCCTTCTTTTCAACCCTGGTGAAGCTGATGATTATATGCCTAGGGGTTCCTCTTCTAGAGGAGTATCGTGGTGTTCTCTCTATTTCCTGTATTTGAATGTTGGCCTGCCTTCCTAGGTTAGGGAGATTCTCTTGAATAATATCCTGAACAGTATTTTCTAGCTTGGATTCATTCTCCCTATCATCTTCCAGTACACTGATCAAGCATAGATTAGGTCTTTCCCATAATCCCATATTTCTTGAAGGTTTTGTTCATTTTTTTTAAATCTTTGTTCTCTGTTCTTGCCTTCTCATTTTATTTCATTAAGCTGATCTTCTATCTCTGATATCCTTTCTTCTGCTTGACCTATTCTGCAATTGAAACTTGTGTATGCTTCATGACATTCTTGTGCTGTGTTTTCAGCTCCATCAAGTCGTTTATGTTCTTCTCTAAGCTGGTTATTCTAGTTAGCATATCGTCTAACCTTTTTTTCGAGGTTTTTAGTTTCTTTGCATTGGGATAGAACATGTTCCTTTAATTCAGAGAAGTTTCTTATTACCCACCTTCTGAAGCCTGCTTCTGTCAATTCATCAAATTCATTCTCCGTCCAGCTTTGTTCCCTTGCTGATGAGGAGTTGTGATCTCATGGTGGGGCAGAGGTGTTCTGGTTTTTGATGGTTTCATTCTTCTTGCACTGTTTTCTTCCCATTTTGTTGGATTTATATAGCTTTGATATCAGGTAGCTGCTTGGGGAGGTGGCCTTTCCTTTGTCTGCCTGCAGAGGTGCTGCTGGGCTGCCACAGAGTCAGTGGAGCTGCTGTGTCTTTTATTTACTCAGGAAAATTAGGCCAGCTTCTGCAATGGCAGCTGCCCTTCCCCATGCTGAGCTCAATCATTCCTGGTCACTAACTGATATTCTGGGTGTGTAACTCTGGAGTGAGAGTTTTTTAGCCTGCTGGGCTTTGTGTGGGGTGGGGTCCCATCCTGCCATATGGCCTGTTTCCCTGCTTTAAGTTCCCCTTCTTTCTGGGGTGCGGGTAGCTCCATTCAGCCGGCTTTCTGGCTTTCAAATCAGCCAGTGCTTCTGACTAGATCTATGCTGATAGCCCTGGTGCCAGCCGAAGTTGCTGTTCTGCCCTGTTCAGGCAGCTTGCTGAGACTTTTTCGCTTGGCGAAGATCTCCTGTTCTGCGGGTCGTAGAGGGCTTGGGTGGAGCACTGTATCTGAACTGAAGTCCCAGAGGGGGAGATTCCCCAGTCCTCTGGTCAGTTGCATTCTCCTCCTGGGTGGGGCAGTGCCCCACCTTGCCTCAACTTGCCCTATTTGGTTTATACCCACTGTCCAACCAGACCCACAAAATGAACCTGGTGCCTCGTTTGGAATTGTGGAGACCACTCGGCTTCTGCATCTCTCTTGCTGGGAGGTGCTTTCCAGAGCTGCCTCTTATTTTGCCATCTTGGGATCTCTGGTTCGCCTTCGAGTTTTTGATAGGCCTTCTGCCTTCTAATTGAATTTTCTGCCTAACTGCTCATTTCATTTGCCTCTGAATAGAGTTCAATTTAATTCATGATCAATAAGTAGCCCATAGGATCTTTGAAAGACAAAATAATTGAAAGGCAAGGCTTCCCCACCACAGATACAGCATATGCATTTAAGTTTCTGCAGTATGAAATATTAGAAGGTAAAGAGATGTGAATTCAATACTTTATTAGGCTAAATGTGAAAACAGAAGGTAGTCCCACATATGCAAGGATCTTGATGGTATCATTCTTAGATGCAGACAACAAAATTCTTTTGTGTGGTTTCAGTAACAGAGAGATAATAGGTGGGTTTAATCAAGAGTTTTTGTTGTAATCCTAAACTATGGAATACTTTACTCCAAACGATAATGAATATAATAAATAAACATGAAGATTAAACAATGATACCACTGGAATTCAATACATTCTTCCTCTTTCCAATGGCACAATATTTTAATGAACAAGGGTATGTCCTACTAAAATGTAAAACAGATGGGGGCCAATTAGCAAGAGGACATAAGAGTTGTAAATATATGCACCTAACACTGGAGCATGCAGTTATATAAAGCTATTGTTATTAGAGTTGAAGAGAAACACAGATCCCAGTACAATAATGGCTTGAACATTCAACACCCCACTTTCAGCACTGGACAGATTTTCCAGATAAAAAAATAACAAAAAATACCACACTTAATTTGTACTATCATATGATATAAATAATGTGTATTCTGCAGTCATTGGATGAAATGTTCTGTAAATCTCAACTAGAAACATTTGTTCTATGGTGACTATCAAGTCTGATATTTCTTTGTTGATTTTCAGTCTGGATAATCTGTTCAAAGCTGAAAGTGGAGTGTTGAAGTCTCTAGCAATCAGTTTTGGGGTCTCTCTCTTTAGTTCTAACAATATGTGCTTTATATATGTGGGTGCTCAAGTGTTGAGTGCATATATATTTACCATGTTATATGCTTTTGCTGAAATGATCTCTATCATTATACTATGACCTTTTTTGTCTCTTCTTATACCTTTTGTTTGAAATATATTTTTTTAATATAATTACACCTGTACTTTTTGTGGTTTTTATTAGTATAAAATATCATTTTCCATCCGTTTATTTTCAGTCTATGTGTGTCTTTATAGGTGAAATGTGTCTCTTGTAGGCAACATATCACAGCATCATCCTTTTTAAATCCATTCATCCATTCTTTCTTTTTTGATTGGGGAATTTAATGCATTTATATTCAATGTTATTATTGATAAATAAGGACTTACTCTTGCCATTTATTTATTGTTTTCTGGTTGTTTTGTGATCTTCTCTTCCTTTTTTTCTTCCTTCCTGTAATACTTTTAGTGGAGGTGATTTTCTTTGGTGGTGTCTTTAATTTCTTGCTTATTATGTTTTTCTATCGATTGTCCATTTTTTTGATATGAGAGTTCCACGAGGCTTGCAAATACTATTGTATAACCTATCATTTTAAACTTATTACAACTTTACTCTGATTGCATAAAAAATTAACCAGGAAGCAATGAAAAAACTAATATAAATTCTACATGTTAACTTCATCCCCCTGCTTTTTTGTTTTTTTCTATTTATATCTTATTGCACTGTATATGTCTTAAAAAGTTTTTGTAGTTTTTTTGATCTGTTAATCTTTTAGTCCTTCTACTTAAGATATAGTTTGCACAACACAAATAAAATGTTATAATGTTATGTGTTCTTCTCCACACTTACTATTATCAGTGTTTTGTACCTTCGGATGATTTCTTGTTGCTCATTAACATAGTTTTGTTAATGATTAAATCATTCCCTATAACATTTCTTATAAGACAGGTCTGGAGTTGATGAAATGCCTCAGTTTTTATTTGTCTGGGAAAGTATACTGTAAATATTTTTCTTCTTTCAGCACTTTAAACATGTTATGCTACTCTCTCCTGGCCTGTAAGATTTCCACTGAGAAAACCTGCTGACAGATATATTAGAACTGCATTGTCTGGTTTTTGTTTGTTTGTTTCTTTTCTTTTGCAGCTTTTAGAATTCTTTCTTTACTGTTGGCTTTGGGAGTTTGACTATTAAATGCCTTAAGTTAGTATTCTTTGGGTGAAATTTGCTTGGTGTTCTATAACTTTCTTGTACATAAATGTTAACTTTCTCTAGGTTTGGGAAGTTCTCTGTTATCATCCCTTTGAATTAACTTTCTACCCCTATTTGTTTCTCTACCTCCTGTTTAATACCAATAACTTTTATATTTGCCCTATTGAGGCTATTTTCTAGATCTTGTAGGCATGGTTCATTGTTTTTCATTTTTTTTGGGGGGGGGGTTCTTTCTGACTGTGTGTTTTCCTATAGCCTGCCTTTAAGCTCACTAATTATTCCTTCTGGTTGATCACTTCTGATGCATTCTTCAGTAAATGTCAATTGCTTTTTGCAACACCACTATTTCTGCTTGATTCTTTTTAATTATTTCCATCTGTTTGTTAAATTGATCAGCTAGGATTCTGATCCTCTTCTCTGCGTTATCTTGAATTTCATTGAGTTTCCTCAAAAAAGCTATTTTGAATTCTGTTTCTGAAAGGTCATATATATATAGGTTTCTCTGTGATTGATTCCTGGTACCTTATTTAATTCATTTGGTGAGGTCATGTTTTCCTGGATAGTCTTGATGCTTGTGGATGTTCATCAGTTTCTGAGCACTGAGTGGTTATGTATTTATTGTAGTTTTGCAGTCTGGGCTTGTTTGTACCCATCCTTCTTGAGGAGATTTTTCAGGTATTTGTAGGTACTTAATTGTTGTGATCTAAATTTTTGGTCACTGCTTTTATATCTGCATTAGAGGGCACTCCAAGTCCAGCAATGCAGACGCATAGAAGTATTGCCTTTGTTGTATTGGACAAGATCTGCAAGAATTTTCTGGTTTACCAGGCAGAAATTCTTATTTTTTCCCTTACTTTCTCCCAAACAAATGTTGTCTCTCTTCCTGTACTAAGCTGCCTGGAGCTAGGGGAGGAGTGACACAACTACTGCTGTGGTCATCACACTAGGACTGTACTGGATGAGAACTGAAGTCATCACAGCATTGAGTCTCATCCAAGACCCACTGAAACCACTACCTGGCTACTGCCTACATATGCTCAAGGCCCTAGGGCTCTACAATCAGCAGGTGACAAATCCAGCCAGGCTTGTGTTCTTTCCTTTTAGGTGGCAAGCTCCCTGGGCCCTGGGTATGTCCAGAGATGCCTTCCAGGAGCTTAGACCTGGAGTCAGAAAATTTAGAAATCTGCTAGGTTCTCTACCCTACTGCACCGAAGCTGGAACCCTAACCACAAGACAAAGTCCTTTATTCTCTTTCTCCTATTTCCATAGGCAGAGGATTCTCTTCCCATGGCCACCACCCCACAGGCCCATGGGGAACACTGCCAGGCTACCACTGATATTCACTTAAGGCCCAAGGTCTCTTTAGTCAGCTTGTGAATCCTGCCTGGTCTGGAATCCACCCTTTGGTTCAGTGAGCTTACCTCTGGCCCAATGCAGGTCCAGAAATGCCATCTAAGAGCCATGGCCTGGAATCAGTGACTATAAGAGCCCACTTGGTGTTGTTTCCCACTGTGGCTGAGCTGGTACCTAACCTACAAGACAAAATTCTCTTTACTCTTTCCTCTGCTACTATCAAGCAGAAGTCTCTCCCCATAGCTACCACATGTAGGAATGTTCTGGGTCACATCTGAAATGCCACATTTTTGGAGTCTTGCCCAAGGCCCATAGCAAGTACTACCTGGCTATTGCTGGTGATTATTTAGGGTTCAAGGGCTCTTTAGTCAACAGGTAATGAATCTTTTCAGGACCAGGTCCTTCCCTTCAAGGAAATGCGTTTCTTTGGCCCAAGGTGTGTCTCAAAATGTTACACAGGAGCTAGGGCTTGGAATTGGGTCCTCATGACTCTGTCTGCTGCCCTATCCTGCTGTGTCTGAGCTAGCGGCCAAGTTGCAAGGCAAAATCCACTTTACTCTTCCCTCTCCTCTCCTCAAGCAGAAGGAAGTAGTCTTCTTGTGGCTTCACATGAGGCTATCTGTTGTTGGGGGGAGGGGTGGCGCAGGCACTCTTGAAGCTTCCCTGGCTGGTATCACACTAAGTCATGTGCCCCAAGTCTACTGGCTTCAAGCCCAGCATTGCACTAGAATTTGCCTAGACTTGCAGTCCTTGTGGCCTTGACTACTTTTTATGTTTATTTAGTACCCCAGAGCACTTTAGCCCACTGTGGTGAAGCTTGCTGAAACTCAAGTTCTTACTGCTGAGATGAGTGATTCTCCTCTGGCTAGAACATCTGTAAATGCTCCCTCTGTGGGTGTCAGCTGAGTTCTGCCCCATGTTGCTTTCCACTGACAGGCAGCAGTAAGTTTTAATGAAGTCCCCGCAATCACTGCAGTTTCCCCTCTCCCAAATGTAAAGATTCCTTCTCTGTACCATGTGGTCATTGCTAGGGGGTGGAGGAGGGGTGGTCAGCAATAATATAGTCAGAAATTCAAGACTATATTTCCTACCCTCTTCAGTACCACGTTAAGCGATATGAAGTTAAAACAAGGTACTGTGATCAGTTATTTGATTTCTGGTTCTCATGAAATTATTTTTTTGTGTTTGGATCACTAAATTTGGTGTTCCTGAGGAGGGGAAGATCAGGTGGAGGCTTCTATTCAGTCATCTTGCTTTCCCCTCCTATTTTTCTTTATTCTTTTTTCTCTCTCCATTCATGATCACTATTAATAGTTCCCCCAAGGCCATTATTTCTTTTTTTCTGCAAATCCAAATCTACTGTTGAGGTCCTATAGTGATTCTTTTACATGTCAGTTATTGTACTTTTCAACCCCAGAATTCTCATTTGGTTGTTTAAAAAAATTTCTCATTATTGATATTCTCTATTTCATATGACACTGTCATTATACCTCCTTTGTGTCTCTAATCAAGCTTTATTTTAGTTCTGTGAATATATTATAATGGATAATTTGCAATCTTTTTCTGTTAAATCCAATATCTAATCACTCTCACAGGCAGCTTCTGTTGTCTGTTTTTTTGTTTTTTTTTTTTTTCCAGTCATACTCTTCTGTTTTTTTGCATGCCTCAAAATTTTTTTATTGGAAACTGGACATTTGAGAACATATTGTAGCAATCCTTGGTACTGCTCTGCTGACTTGTTGTTATATTTTGCTTCTTCATTTTTGTAAAATAAATTACTTCAGTGACCTCTATCTGCCTTCCCTCCTCCTTACCCCTCACAGCGTTAATTCTCTGATGTTGCTTCTCAGGAGGGCACAGTTTTGAGTATTCCAAGGTTACCTTCAAATGACAGTGGTATTGGTATAGTTCTCTTTCGCTTTTCCCCTGATCACACCCAGCCATTTAGCTCCTATCTTTACAATGTCTTGGAGCACAAATTCAACTATGAACTAATCTAATCAAGTACTGGCTCTTTCTAAAGAATAGTTTCTGAAGTAGTTCTTATTCTGAACCCACACGGACTCCTCCCACCAGTTTATTACCTGGTTCTCTCCTGCATACTTGCTGGCCTATATTCTAGGCTCTGTTTTCATTAGATCCATGAATATCCTCTCGATTCCTTTTCACCACAACTTTCACTCTTTTCAAGTGGGCTCTTAGGTTTAAATGTCTCTATACTCTGTTGCACATGAATTAAGCTCCTTGGCGAAGAGACTGGGGAACTAACTGTTTTATAGCCTGCTTCTTTCCGTCACTCTCTCCACACTCAGGCAAAATCTCTATGCAAGGTTCTGTAGCTAGAGAGTGAGAACAATGGCAAGCTTCTGAGTAACACTTTCACTCTAGGAGCAGAACACTCAGAGTAGGGGTGGGGAGTAGTTTAAGATTTTCTCAGCTTCTTCTGATGTGGATCCACTTCTTCAAAAATTAAGGAAAGGGCTATTGGGTCCCAAGTATCTCTCAGCATGCCATGCTCAAGTTAGAGCCTTCATTTCACAAGTTGGGGGTGAGGCCATGTGTAGTGACTCATGCCTATAATCCCAGCAATTTGGAAGGCTGATGTAGAAGGATTGCTTGAGGTCAGGAGTTTGAGGCCAGCTTGGTTAACATAGACTCCATCTGTACAAAAACAAAACCAGAAACCAAAACCACACACACACACACACACACACACACACACACACACACACACACACACCCTAATTGGGGAATGGGCATAAGAAGAGAGCTCCTACCTCTTGACCACAGTTACCTAGGACTTAGCCTCAGCAACCAGCAGCTTGGGACAGAATGAGGAAATGCAGTTTTACTCCTCCTGGGAAGAATGCTTCCAGCTGGGAATGGGGAATCCTATATTCTTGGCTGCTGGAAGTCCTATATTCTTGGCGGCTCTAGCCTGGAGTGAAGTCTCTACCTTGCTGATCTGGGAGAAGGGAAGAGATTGCAGCCTTGATTCATTTTGCCACAGATTTGAGCAGATGTTTCTTCACTTGCCCTTTGTCCTTAGGTCCATTTCCAGAGGCTTTAAGTGTTTTGTTTTTTAAATAATTTTGACCAGTTTTTCTGGAAAGTGAATTAGCAGAGCTACTCATGCTATCATTCCAGAAGTCGATCCCTAGAGCTCTTTGAACCTTTTTTTTTTCCTGTATATCCATTCTCTTGATTTCATTCAGTCTCATGGGTTTAAATATCAACTATACACTGATTTCCCTCAAATTTACATGTTCTCCAAGGACCCATCCCCCCTAAACTTGAGTCAAATACTGTATGCAGCTTCCTAGTTAACATCTCCATTCAAATATCTAATAGGCATCTCAAATTTAACATGTCTACTTTGAACTCTTGATCTACACCTCACCCTAAAACCTGCTTTATCCATAGTCCTCTCTATCTCAGTAAATAGAATGTTTTTCTTTTTTATGGTGTATAGAAATTTTTATCTTCCTGTTGCTTTTGACAAAAACCTTGGTATTATTCTTGATCTTTTCCCCTCCTTATCTCACATGCAATCTGCCAGAAAAATTTAAAAGATTTATCTTTAAAATATATCAGATCTGACCACTTCTCAATCCCTGCAGGTAGCTCAAGAAACTATTATCTCTCCTGTGGATTATTGCAATAGCTTCTTAACTATTGTTCACTTGTGCCTACCCTCAAGATGTGTCTCCCTTTTCTATCTTCTAACATGCCAGAGTGATTCTGTTAAAACCTAAACCATATAATTACTCCTTCTGATTAAAACCATTTAATGTCTTCTCATCTCACAGAAAGTTATATTCTCACAATGTCCTGAAAGACTTCACAATATCTTTTCACTCCATACCCAGTTTACTCTATAATCTCATCTGCTATTACTGTTTTCTCTCAATCACTCAGCTCTATCCTAATCACTCTGCTCATTAACATATTAACCTTATATTTATCTCAGAACCTTTGAACATGTTATTCCCTGTGCCAGGATACTTTCCCTGAGATACATTCTTATCTCTTTCAGGTCTTTGTTCTTATGGCATCTTTTCAGTGGGGCCTTTTCTGACTGCCACATTTAAAATTAATGTCCTCTCTCTGCCATCACTCTCTATTCCTTTTCCCTGATTACCCATCATTTAATGTAATGTATGTTTTATTTATTTTGTATATTGTCTGTTTCCCTGACAATTGACTGTAACCTCCATGAGGGCCAGGATAAATTTCTCTTTTGTTCACCATGCAACATCTGAGAACAGTGTCTGACACAAAGTTCGTTCTAAATAAAATACTTGTTGAATGAATGAATGAATGAACCAGTTTCAATGTAGAGGAGAGGACATAAAGGCACTCTGGTATGGGAGAACACGGAATAGATACAGAAGGTTTACGATCTCTTTATTCTCATTGTAAATTGGGCACAAACAAACTTTGGGCATATATATGAGCTCAGGTGTACCTCAGTGCCCAGTGCTGCCTTTTACACTCCATCATCCAGTCAAGTCTCTAGGTATTTGACATGTAAATCACTTGATTTGGGCCATGGCAATGCTTCCCAAAGACCATGGGCATTGGCTCCTACTAAACAGATATAAAGAAACTTGTGGATTTCCAATCCCCTCCACATCTACCAACTGTTTAGTTACATGACTTTGTGTGCCAATATGCATGAGATTAAAGGAAAAAGGATGAGGGTAGTAGGGATAGTGTTTAGAATATAACTGTTGTGGGGATACTATAGAAAGATAGCTGAATAGGAAAAGCTCTGGATTTGCAGTTCCCAGCAAAAATGCAGAGAGGGTGAGTATCTCCCGCCACATTTCCAAATGAGTTTTTACTGCCCACACACCAGGAGATTCCTGGGTGGAAAAGTGTCACAAGTCTCCAGTATGGCTGTTTCACCCGGAGTAGCGGGCCTCCCACACAAAAACTCACACAAATCTGGGCACTGTTTCAACTGGTGAGAGGAACACCTGGGAGACAGTGTCGCCCGATCAACTGAAAAAAGGGGACTGAAACAGGGAGCCAGGTGCATCTGGCTCAGCCAGTCCCACCCCTACAAAGACGAGTAATCTGAAACGCTCTGGATCTGATAGTTTCACAGCAAACACAGCTGGGACCCGGGATGGCCCAGCTCTGTCTTCCTCCCTCCCTCCCCCCCCCCCCCCCCCCCCCCCCCCTCCGGGGAGGGCGTCCACCATTACTGAGGCAGTCCACCACTATCAAGGCAGTCCGCCATTACTGAGGCAGTCTGCCATTACTGAGACAGTTCACCATTACCGAGGCAGTCCACCAATACTTAGGCAGCTCACCATCACAGAGACAGTCCTCCATTACTGAGGCAGACCACCATTACTGAAGCAGTTCTAACTATGCCTCTATAAACAAAACTGAAAGGAAGTTCCACAGAGCAGCTGGGCAGAGCCCACGGCAGCTCAGCATCGCATCTGCTGGCAGACTGTGACTAGGCTACCTCCTCACCGGTCAGGGCATCTCTGGAAAAGGTATCAGCACGACAGGAAGTTATAAATAAAACCCCACCTTTCTGGGACATTGAACCTGGGGAAAAAAAAAGGGGGTTATGAGTTCCACTTCAGCAGACCTAAATGTACTTGCCTAGCAGCTCTAATGGAACAACGGAGCTCACAGCTCAGCACTTGAGCTCCTATAAAGGACAACTGTCTCCTCAAGCAGCTCCCTTACCCCCCGATATCCAAAGAGTCACCTCATAAAGGAGAGCTCAGGCTGACATCGGTGGGTATCCTTCTGGACGACATATAGCAGAAGAATCTGTCAGCAACCCTTACTGTTCTGCAACCACTTCAGGTGATTCTCAGGCAAGGAGGATCTGGAGTGGACCTTCAGCAGTCCTGCAGCAAGAGGGGCCTGACTGTTAGAAGGAAAACTAAGAAACAGAAAGAAATAACTTCATCATCAACAAACCAGCGAATGTCCACTTAGAGACCATCTGAAAGTCACCAACTACAAAGACCACAGGTAGATAAATCCACAAAGATGGGAAGAAATCAGCACAAAAAAGGGTGAAAATATCCAAAAACAGAATGCCTCTCCTCCTCCAAGGGATACAACTCCTCACCAGCAAAGGAACAAGGCAGGTTGCAGAATGAGTCTGATGAAATGACAGAAACAGGCCTCAGAAGGTGGGTAATAAAAAACTTATCTGAGCTAGAAATAACATCTTCTAATTCCAATGCAAAGAAGCTAAGAAGCCTTGAAGAAAGGTTTGATGAAATGCTAACAAGAATAGACAGCTTAGAGAGGAATATAAATGAATTGATGGAGCTGAAAAACACAACACAAGAACTTCATGAAGCATACAACAAGTTTCAATAGCCTAATTGACCAAGGAGAAGAAAGGATATCAGTGATAGAAGATTAACTCAATGAAATAAAATGAGAAGGCAAGATTAGAGAAAAAAAGAGTAAAAAGAAATGAACAAAGCCTCCAAGAAGTATGGGATTATATGAAAAGATATAATCTACATTTGATAAATGTACCTGATGTGACGGGGAGAATGAATCCAAGCTAGAAAACACTCTTAGGATATTATCCAGGAGAACTTCCCCAACTTAGCAAGGAAGGCCAATATTCAAGTCCAGGAAATACAGAGAACACCACAAAGATATTCCTCAAGAGAGCAACCCCAAGGCACATAATCGTCAGATTCATAAGGGATGAAATGAAGGAAAAAATGCTAAAGGCAGCCAGGGAGAAAGGTTGAGTTGCCCACAAAGGGAATCCCATTAGACTCACAGCATATCTCTCAGCAGAAGCCCTACAAGCCAGAAGAGAGGGGAGCCAATATTCAATATCCTTAAAGAAAAGAACTTTCAACCTAGAATTTCATTACCAGCCAAACTAAGCTTCATTAGCGAAAGAGAAAGAAAATCCTTTACGAACAAGCAATTGTTCAGGGATTTCATCACCACCAGGTCTGCTTCACAAGAGCTCCTGAAAGAATCACTAAATATAGAAAAGAACAACCAGTACCAGCCACTCAAAAAACATACCAAATGGTAAAGAGCATCGACACAATGAAGAAACTGCATCAACTAACAGGCAAAACAAAGAGCTAGGATCAAAATGGCAGGATCAAATTCACACATAATAATATTAACCTTAAATGTAAATGGGCTAAATGCCCCAATCAAAAGACACAGACTGGCAAATTGGATAAAAAGTCAAAACCCATCAGTGTGCTGTATCCAGGAAACCCATCTAACATGCAAGGATACACATAGGCTCAAAATAAAGGGATGGAGGAAGATCTACCAAGCAAATGGAGAGCAAAAATGAAGCAGGAGTTGCAATAGTAGTCTCTGATAAAATAGACTTTTAAACCAACAAAGATCAAAAGAGACAAGAAGGGCATTACATAATGGTAAAAGAATCAATGCAACAAGAAGAGCTAATGATACTAAATATAAATGCACCCAATACAGGAGCACCCAGATACATAAAGCAAGTTCTTAATGACCTACAAAAAGACTTAGACTCCCACACAATAATAGTGGGAGACTTTAACCATACACTGTCAATATTAGACAGATCAGTGAGACAGAAAATCAACAAGGATATCCAGGACTTGAACTCAGACCTGGACCAAGCAAACCTAATAGACATTTACAGAACTCTATACCTGAAATCCACAGAATATACATTCTTCTCAGCACCAAATCACACCTACTCTAAAATTGACCACATAAATTGGAAGTAAATCACTCCTCAGCAAATGCAAAAGAATGGAAATCATAAACAGTCTCTCAGACCACAGTGCAATCACATTAGAACTCAGGATTAAGAAAGTAACTCAGAACCACACAACTTCATGGAAGCTGAACAACTGGCTCTTGAATGTTGACTGGATAAACAATGAAATGAAGGCAGGGATAAAGATGTTCTTCAAAACCAATGAGAACGAAGACACAACGTACCAGAATCTCTGGGACACATTTAAAGCAGTGTCTAGAGGGAAATTTATAGCAATAAATGCCCACATGAGAAGGAAGGAAAGATGGACAATAGACACCCTGTCATCAAAAGTGAAAGAGCTAGAGGAGCAAGATTAAAAAATCTCAAAACCTAGCAGAAGACAAGAAATAACTAAGATCAGAACAGAAATGAAGGAGATAGAGTGCAAAAAACACTTCAAAAAATCGATAAATCCAGGAGCTGGTTTTTTAAAAGGTGAACAAAATAGACCACCACTAGCCAGACTAATAAAAAAGAAAAGAAAGAATAAACAAATAGATGCAATAAAAAACGATAAAGGGGATATCACCACAGATTCCACAGAAATACAAACTACCATCAGATATTATTTAGAAAACAACTCTATGCACATAAACCAGTAAACCTGGAAGAAATGGATAAATTCATGGACACTTGCACCCTACCAAAATTAACCAGGAAGAAGTTGAAACCCTGAATATACCAATAACAAGGGATGAAGTTGAGGCAGCAATTAATAGCCTACCAACCAAAAAATCCCAAAGTCCAGATGGGTTCACAGCTGAATTCTACCAGACATACAAAGAGGAGCTGGTACCACCTCATTCTGAAACTATTCCAAACAATACAAAAGAGAGAATCCTTCCCAAATCATTTTATGACACCAACATCATCCTGATTACTAAAACCTGGCAGAGACTCAACAAGAAAAGAAAACTTCAGGCCAATATCCATGATGAACATAGATGCAAAAATCTTCAATAAAACACTGGTAAACCGATTGCAACAGCACATCAAAAAGCTTACCCATCTTGATCAAGTAGGCTTCATCCTGGGGGATGCAAGGCTGGTTCAACATACGCAAGTCTATAAACGTAATTCACCACATAAACCGAACCAAAGACAAAAACTACATGATTATGTCAACAGATGCAGAGAAGGCTTTCGACAAAATTCAACAGCACTTTATGCTAAAAACGCTCAATAAACTAGTTATTGATGGAATGTATCTGAAAATAATAAAAGCTATTTATGATAAACCCACAGCCAATATCATACTGAATGGGCAAAAACGGGAAGCATTCCAATTGAAATCTGGCACTAGACAAGGACGCCCTCTCTCACCACTCATATTCAGTATAGTATTGGAAGTTCTAGCCAGAGCAATCAGGCAGGAAAAAGAAATAAAGTGTATTCTTAGGAAAGGAGGAAGTCAAATTGTTTCTATTTGCAATCTACATGATTGTATATTTAGAAGACCCCATAGTCTCCGCCCAAACTTTCCGTAGCTGATAAGCAACTTCAGCAAAGTCTCAGGATACAAAATCAATGTTACAAAAATCACAAGCATTTCTACAGATCAGTAACAGACTAACAGAGAGCCAAATCAAGAACGAACTGCCATTCACAATTGCTACAAAAAGGGGATAAAATACGTAGGAATAAAACTAACAAAGATGTAAAGGACCTCTTCAAAGAGAACTACAAATAACCGTTCAATGAAATAACAGAGGACACAAACAGATGGAGAAACACTCCATGGTCATTGTTTGGAAGAATCAATATCGTGGAAATGGCCATACTGCCCAAAGTAATTTATACATTCAATGCTATCCCCATCAAGCTACCAAGGACCTTCTTCACAGAGCTGGAAAAAACCACCTTAAACTTCATCTGGAACCAAAAGAGAGCCCCCATAGCCAAGACAATCCAAAACAAAAGAACAAAACTGGAGGCATCACGCTACCTGGCTTCAAACTATACTACAAGTCTACTGTAATCAAAACAGCATGGTACTGGTACCAGAACAGAGATATAGACCAGTGGAATAGAACAGAGGCTTCGGAGGCAACACCACACATCTAAAACCATCTGACCTTTGACAAACCTGACAAAAACAACCAATGCGGAAAGGGTTCCCTGTTTAATAAATGGTGTTGAGAAAACTGGCTAGCCATGTGCAGAAAGCAGAAACTGGACCCCTTCCAGACACCTTCCTCTAAAATTAACTCCAGATGGATTAAAGACTGAAACGTAAGACCTAACACCATAAAAACCCTAGAAGAAAACCTAGGCAAAACCATTCAGGACATAGGCATAGGCAAGGACTTCATGCCTAAAACACCAAAAGCATTGGCAACAAAAGCCAAAATAGACAAATGGGATCTAATTCAACTCCAGAGCTTCTGCACAGCAAAAGAAACAATCATTAGAGTGAACTGGCAACCAACAGATGGGAAAAACCTTTTGCAATCTACCCATGTGACAAAGGATTTATATCCAGAATCTACAAAGAATTAAAACAGATTTACAAGAAAAAAACAAACAAACCCATTCAAAACTGGGCAAAGGATATGAACAGACACTTTTCAAAAGAAGACATACATGAGGCCAACAAACATATGAAAAAATGTTCATCATCACTGGTCATTAGAGAAATGCAAATCAAAACCACATTGAGGTACCATCTCATGCCAGTTAGAATGGCGATCATTAAAAAATCTGGAGACAACAGATGCTGAAGAGGATTTGGAGAAATAGGAACACTCTTACACAGTTGGTGGGAGTGTAAATCAGTTCAACCATTGTGGAAGACAGTTTGGCACTTCCTCAAGGACCTAGAAATAGAAATTCCATTTGACCCAGGAATCCCATTACTGGGTATCTATCCAAAGGATTATAAATCGTTCTACTATAAGGACAAATGCACACGAGTGTTCATTGCAGCACAGTTTACAAAAGCAAAAACCTGGAACCAACCCAAATGCCCATCGATGATAGACTGGACAGGGAAAATGTGGCACATATACACCATGGAATATTATGCAGCCATCGAAAATGATGAGTTCGTGTCCTTTGTAGGGACATGGATGAACCTGGAAACCATCATTCTCAGCAGACACAAGAACAGAAAATCAAATACTGCATGTCCCCACTCATAGGCAGGTGTTGAACAATGAGAACACATGGACACAGGAAGGGGAGCATCACACACTGAGGTCTGTTGGGGGGGAGACTAGGGGAGGGACAACAGGGGGTAGGGAGTTGGGGAGGGTTAACATGGGGAGAAATGCCATATATAGGTGATGGGGATGAAGGCAACTAATCACATTGCCATGTATGTACCTATGCAACAATCCTCTTCACATGTGCCCCAGAACCTAAAATGCAATAAAATATGTATATAATAAATAAATACAAAGACTAAAAAAAAAAAAAAAAAAAAAAAAGAATATATGTGTTGTGGGCCTGGCGCTGAAGTCAAAGTTCACCCCAGTTATTACTTTGCTCAGAAATTCAGTATCCCACTCAGGAATCTTCCACAGATGTGCCATTGTACAAACGTCTTTATAAGATAGTAAAATATGAGATCTAATTGGAACCCTGGAGGCCTTTTTCCACATTCAGTGAATGAAGAACCTGAGGCCTAGGGCGGGGGAAGAGCTTGATGAAGTTTCTACACACAGCAAGTCAAAGAAATTCAAATCTTTGCTTCTTGCCTCCTAGTCTGATGCTGTTTCAAATAGGAGACATTGAATTCTTTCTTGTATGGTACCCCAACTGAAGAGAAAGCCTAAAATCAGCAGAAATACTGTAACAGAAGCCAAATGCAATGTAATACGTAGTTTCTATACTTACACAGATAATTTCATCTCAGCAATAATCAAGGGATATGTGTTAAGACTTTTGCAAGCAGGTACATGTTAGTTCAGTCTTCTAACTTCATTTTAACAAACCAAAGCCAGTACTAATGTAATTAATCTTGTCAATCAAATTCCCTAATAAGTAGGTCTAATATTGCAATTTGCAAAGTAGGAGTTTAATCTACTTCAGCATTGCTGATTTTATTTTGATTTTTGTCTTTAAACAGTTTAAAGCAACAAGTTTACACAGGCACATTGATAGCGGGGTCATTTGGATTTTTTTTTCTGTTACAAGCTTGTTACCTCTGGAAACAGACTGTGTGGTAGAGATGTTTGTGCAGGAAGTTTATTGTGGAGTTCTCTTGAGAATAATATAGGAAAGGGACTAAAAGAAGCAGGACTAAGAAGAGAAAAGTTGCAACAGAGAACTAAGCCAACTTCATGAGGAGTTCTGAGGCTGAGACAGCACTTCAGAGATGTTTCAAATTGAGGCAAGGACTCCAGGTCTTTGTATTTTCACATGGACATATCAATGGATGCAGTCTGCACCTGAAGAAAAGGCTGCATAATGTTGAATAGGGCAGATCCCTCAGCCTAGGACAATTCCTGGGAAGGGAATTAGTTGCACCTGGCAGGTAACATTCCAGGCAGCTACAGACAGAGAGTGCCTGAGTTCTTCATGGAGGATGAGTGTTGTACAGTATTCATGATATTTCCCTTCCTTTAGATTTTTCCCTCCACCACTTCCCCCACACCAGCATCATCAAATGGTCTACTTCATTCCTTCCTTGCCTTACTCTTTGCACTATTATACCTATAGGAAGGTTGAGCAGAATTGTGTTCTCTTTCTCTTTGGTTTTGAAATACTGCTTTTTCTTTCTTTTTTTTTAAATAATTTATTTATTTTACTTCAGGTGCATACTATATCTCGCATTTTTCCCATGTTATCCCTCTCCACCCTAACCTCCCTCCTCACCCCCCGATTGTCTCTCCCCTATTCCCCAACTGTCCCTGTGTGTGATGCTCCTCTCCCTAGTCCACGTGTTCTCGTTCAACACCCACCTATGAGTGAGAACATACGGTGCTTGGCTTTCTGCTCTTGGGTCAGTTTGCTGAGAATGATGGTTTCCAGATTCATCCAAGTCCCTACAAAGACATGAACTCATCCTTTTTTATGGCTGCATAGTATTCCATGGTGTATATGTACCACGTTTTCTTTGTCCAGTCTATCATTGATGGGCATTTGGGTTGGTTCCAGGTCTTTGCTATTGTACACAAGGCTGCAATGAACATACGTGTGCATGTGTCTTTATAGTAGAACGATTTATAGTTCTTTGGGTATATACTCAATAATGGGATTGCTGGGTCAAATGGAATTTCTATTTCTAAGATCTTTGAGAAATCACCACACTGTCTTCCACAATGGTTGAACTAATTTACACTCCCACCAACTGTGTAAGAGTGTTCCTATTTCTCACATCCTCTCCAGCATCTGTTGTCTCCAGATTTTTTAATGATTGCCATTCTAACTGGTGTGAGATGATATCTCAGTGTGGTTTTGATTTGCATTTCTCTAATGACCAGTGATGATGAGCATTTTATCATATATTTCTTGGCTTCATATATGTCCTCTTTTGAAAAGTGTCTGTTAATATCCTTTGCCCAGTTTTGAATGGGGTTGTTTTTTCTTGTATATCTGCTTTAGTTCTTTGTAGATTCTGGATATTAGCCCTTTGTCAGATGGGTAGACTGCAAAAATTTTTTTGCCAGTCTGTATCTTTTGATTGGGGTGTTTAGGCCATTTACATTCAATGTTAATATTGTTATGTGTGAATTTGATCCTGCCATTTTGTTACTGGCTGGTTTTCTTTCTCATTAGTTGACTCATTTTCTTCATTGCATTTTTGGTCTTTGCCAACTAGTTTGCTTTTGCAGTGACTGGTACTTGTTCCTTTCCATGCTTAGTGTTTCTTTCAGGAGCTCTTGTAGGGCAGGTCTGGTGGTGACAAAATCTCTCAATAATTACTTGTACGTAAAGGATTTTATTTCTCCTTCACTTATGACGCTTAGTTTGGCTGGATATGAAATTTTGGGTTGAAAGTTCTTTCCTTTAAGGATGTTGAATATTGGCCCCCACTCTCTTCTGGTTTGTAGAGTTTCTGCCAAGAGATCTGCTGTGAGTCTGATTGGCTTCCCTCTGTGGGTGACCTGACCTTTCTCTCTGGCTGCCCTTAGCACTTTTTCCTTCATTTCGTCCCTGGTGAATCTGACTATTATGTGCCTTGGGGTTGCTCTTCTTGAGGAATATCTTGTGGAGTTCTCTGTATTTCTTGAATTTGAAATTTGGACTGCCTTGCTAGGCTTGGGAAGTTCTCCTGGATCATATCCTGGAGTGTGTTTTCCAGCTTGGATTCATTCTCCCCATCATCTTCAGTTACACCGATCAAGCATAGATTAGGCTTTTTCACATAATCCCATATTTCTTGGAGGCTTTGTTCATTTCTTTTCACTCTTTTTCTCTTGTATTGCCTTCTCTTTTTACTTCACTGACTTGATCTTCAATCTCTGATATCCTTTCTTCTGCTTGATCAATTCAGCGATTAAAACTTGTGTTTGCTTCACATAGTTCTTGTGCTGTGTTCTTCAACTCCATCAAGTCGTTTATGTTCTTCTCTAAGCTGATTATTCTAGTTAGCATTTCATTTAGCCTTTTTGGTTTCTTTGCATTGAGTTAGAACGTGTTCCTTTAGCTCTGAGAAGTTTGTTATTATCCACCTTCTGAATCCTGTTTCTGTCAATTCTCTGCACTCCTTCTCAGTCAAGTTGTGATCCTGTGTTGTTGAGGAGTTGTGATCCCTTGAAGGAGAAGGGGTGTTCTGGTCTTTGGTGGTATCACCTTTTTTGTGCTGTTTTTCCCCATCTTTGTGGATTTACCTGGCTGTGGTGTCAGAGAGCTTCTTGATAAGGTCACTTGTTTGTCTGTGGGGGGTGCTACTGGGTTTCTAGGGACTCCATCAGTTTACTAGGGAAGCTTCCTGTGTCTTTTTTGTTCATGCTGGGAGATTAGGCCCGCCTCTTCCGCTGACCTGTAGGCGCTGCTGGGTTGTCAAGAATGCCGTCCCGTTGCTAAATAGGCTTCCTGTGTTTTTTGTTAAAACACGTAGCCCAGTCCCACCCCTCTAGTGGTGGGTTGTGCCCTTCCTCCACTGGGCTGGATCATTTAGGGTTCCTCTCAGACTGTGGCATTGGCTACACAATCCACTAGAGTCAGATCTTCAGCCCTCTGGGGTTTGTGGGGGAGGTTAGGGACCTACCCAGCCACACCTGGCAGTCTTTCGCCTTTCAGTTTTCTCTCTCTCTGGTCATGGAGCAGGGGCCACCCAGCTGCTCCTGCTTACAGCTCCCTCTCTCTCCGGGCGGGGCGAGGGTGTGACAGCTCAGTCTGCAGACTGTTATTCAACTCCGCACTTGTAATTCCTGGCACTTGACTGGCAAGGATCCCCTGTTCTGTGTGTTGCTGAGGCTTTGGGGGGAAGCGCTGTATCTGGACCGGAGCACCAGAGGTGGAGCCTCTGACTTGCCAGTCAGATGCACTTTCTGGGTGAATCAGCACCCCCTCCCCGCCTCAGTCTGCCCTGAGTGGGCTTTGCTCACGCTCGGACCAGACCCGTTGAAATGCACCTGGTACCTCGGTTGGAGCTAGGAGATCTCTGGGTTTCTGCATCTCTTTTGCTGGGTGTTGTGTGCTGGAGTTTTGTCTAATACACCATCTTGGATCCTCCCCCTTTGTATCAAAATACAAATCTTCTTTTTTTCATATCCACAAGGTATAAAACTTACTTGCAGGGTGAAATATCGCTTTTCTTGATAATTAAGGTCTGTAGGCAGGAAGAAGTAGCCATAAGCTGGGAACCATAAACCTCAGTTTGTAATATATTAATTTTACAGTTTATCTTTTTTTATATATTTTTACATCCGGTATACTCTTCTATACAAGAGCTGCCTGTCTTGCCCAACATACCTTGCCAGGGATTGCTTAGGATCCACAGGAAAGGCTTTGTACTTACAAGTAAACTAGCTTCAAAAAGTTGGCAGTATATATTTGAAAAGTGATTTTAAAATTTTGAAATCCTGCCATTTGTGAAAAATGGATTAATCTGGAGAACATTATGCTAAATGAAATAAGCCAGACACAGAAAAAAATACTGTATTATATCACTTATTTGTGGAATCCCAAAAAGTAAAACTCATAGAAGCTGAGAATAGAATGCTGGTTGCCAGAGGCTGCATAGGAAGGTGGATTGGAGACATGTTGGTCAAAGGGTGCAAAGTTTCAGTTCAGAAATGAATACATTATGAGGGTTTAATGTACCCTGTGGTTGACTATAGTTAATAATACTGTACTGTAGACTTGAAATTTGTGAAGTAAGTAGATCTTAAGTGTTCTTGCCAACCCACACAAAATGGTAACTATATGCAGTGATGAATATATTAATAAGCTTTATTGTGGTAAACATGTCATATTGGATATGTATGTCAAAGCATCATGTATACTTTGAGTATATATAATTTTATTTGTTGATTATACCTCAATAAAGCTGTAAATAAGCAAATAAACAAACAGAATAACAGGATCAGGCATTAGAGAAAAAATTTTGAAAGCCAAGAGAGTAAATAGTAAAGAAAATGAGATATACATTTAAAAATATACCCAACTCTTGTTCCAAGAACCATCACAGGAACATACCAGGAAAACTGAAATAATTCATAGACCCTTTGGAAAAAGTAGCTTCCTACTGCAAACACTATGAGACAGCTGAAAAACTGAGTTTCCAAAGTGTGAGTGAGAAAAATTTAGCTTCTGAACACCCATCCCCACTGGGAAACCTGAAAATCCAGATAGTGGGAGAAGAATTTAAACTTACCTAGAGCTGAAACAGATTTAGAGAGCTGAGTGAAATATAAAAGTAGAAGAAGCAGTGGGTATTGCCTTGTATGCACTCACAGTCCTCAGCTTGAGCCCCAGGGAAGCCATTCCTGGTCTTATCTCAAAGATGTCCTGTGGGAAGGGAAGGCAGCCAGCAGAACTGGGGAGGGGACACAGGGTAAAGAAGCTCCGAGCTGAAATTCTGCAATAATTTTGACTGAGCACAAACTTTCCTGAGAAGAATGCAGGGTCAGGGAGAGGTGAAAAGGAAGTGCAGATATGAGTGCAGAAGCCACAGCTGAAGTTGCAGGCAGGTGGGGGAGGTGAAGCCTGAAATACCTGCTTGCTTTCTCAGCAGGG
The DNA here is from genome assembly GCA_036589455.1 of Ateles fusciceps. Classification (NCBI taxonomy): domain Eukaryota; kingdom Metazoa; phylum Chordata; class Mammalia; order Primates; family Atelidae; genus Ateles; species Ateles fusciceps. The sequence goes on from JAZHEH010000622.1 coordinate 54,865, forward strand.
AGGCTTGTGGCCTGGGACAAGATCACAGCTCTGCTCTCCAGCTGCCTGGATATAAACTCTGCTATTTGTGCGGCACAGTGGGAGTGAGACTGGCCTTGCTGACTGCATGAGAGCTAGGTGAGGTCTATCACTGCAGGCTTTCCTCCCACTTTCCTGGTGACCTGTCTGACACAGGAGTGGCAACCATAATTGGCCTGAGAATATAACTCCATTGGCCTCAGAACCCTCTAACACTAAAAAGTGGCCACAGCAAACGCCACACAAGGATAGTCTGATCTCAGACCTGCCTTACCCTGCCCTCACTTGATGGTTTTTCTCTACCTTCCCTGGTAGCCTAAGACAAAAGACATAAGCTATTGGGAGATCTATGGCCCCATCCATAACCAAAGAAACCCTAGTGCTCATCCTGGCCAAGATAGGACAAGATTACATCCCCCTTCTACTACTGCAGCTAGTGCTCTCTTGAAAGCATCACCTGGTGACAGGATGCCAACTAACTCAAGCCATTGCATCAACTCATAACAGAACAACTCTGCTCCAAAGAAAAAAAACAACAACCAATTTTACCACTTGTAGCACCCTGGCTAGCCACATGACAACTTCACTGCTAGCATAACCAGCATTCGAGAAAACCAATGCACTAAACAAAACTACAACCAAGGACTCCCATAGAGTCCACTTCACCCCCTACCACTTCCACCAGAGCAGGTGCTAGTGTCCATGGCTGGAAGACCTGAAGATGAATCATATCCCAAAACTCTTTGCAGACATTCCCCAGCACCAGCCTAAATCCCAGTAGCCCCACTGGGTGGCTAGACCAAGGAAGGCAATAACAATCAGTGCAGTCTGGCTCTTAGGAAGCCCTATCCCTAGATGAAGAGGGAGAGCACCACATCAAGGAATCACCCCAAGGGACAAAAGAATCTGAACAGCAGCTCTTGAGTCCCAGAACTTTCCACTGAAACAGTCTACCTAAATAAGAAGAAACCAGAAAACTAATTCTGGTAATATGACAAAATAAAGATCTATAAAATCCACAAAAGATCATACTAGCTCTCCAGCAGTGGATCCAAACCAAGAAGAACTCTCTGAATTGCAGATAAAGAATTCAGAAGGTTGATTATTAAGCTACTCAAGGAGACACCAGAGAAAGGTGAGAACCAACTTAAATAAATTTTTTAAAAAATAACAAAATATGGACAAAAAAGTCTCCAGAGTAATAGATATCATAAAGAAAAGACAATCACAGCTTCTGGAAATGAAAGACACACTTAGAGAAATGCAAAATACACTTGAAACTTTTAACAATGAAATAAAACAGGTAGAAGAAATAACTTGCACGCTTGAAGAAAAGGTGTTTGAATTAACCCAATCCAACAAAGGCAAAGAAAATTAAATAAATAAATAAATAAATAAATAAATAAACAAAGCCTCCAAGAAATTTGAGATTATGTTAGATGACCAAACGTAAGAATAGTTGTTGTTCCTGAGGAAAAGACAAATCCAAACTTTAGAAAAGTTATTTGAGGGAATAATTGAGAAAAATTTCCCCTGCTGTTGCTAGAGATATAGACATCCAAATACAAGAAACTCAAAGAACACCAAGGAAATTCATTGCAAAAAGATCATCACCTAGGAACATAGTCATCAGGTTATCTAAAGTCAAGACAAAGAAAAGAATCTTAAGACTATGAGGCAAAAGCATCAGTTAACCTACAAAGAAAAACCTATAAGAATAACAGCAGATTTCTCAGCAGAAAGTCTGCAAGCCAGAACAGATTTGGGTACTATCAATAACCTACTTAAACAAATTATCAGCCAAGAATTTTGTATCCAGTGAAACTAAGTTTCATAAATGAAGGAGAGATAAAGTCTTTCTCATACATACAAATGCTGAGAATCTGCCACCACCAAGCCAGCACTAAAAGAAATGCTAAAAGGAACCCTAGATCTTGAAATGGAACCTTTAATACACCAAAACAGAATATCCTTAAAGCATAAATCTCACAGGACCTATAAAACAGTAACACAATAAGAAAAGCAAGGTATTCAGGTAACAACTAGCATGATGAATAGAATAGTACCTAACATGTCAATACTAATGTTGAATATAAATGGCCTAAATGTTCTACATAAAAGATGCAGAATGGATAAAAATCCACCAACCAAGTATCTGCCATCTTTAAGAGACTCACCTAACACATAAGAACTCACATAAACTTAAGGTAAAGGCGGTGGGAAAAGATATTTCATTCAAATAGATACCAAAAGCAACAAGGAGTAGCTATTATTATATGAGACAAAGCAGACGTTAAAGCAACAACAGTTAAAACAGGTAAAGAGGGACATTATATTATGACAAAAGAATTAGTCCAACAGGAAAAATATCACAATCCTAAATATATATGCACCTAACACTGGAGCTCCCAAATTTATAAAACAATTACTACCAGACCTAAGAAATGTGATAAATGGCAAGACGGTAATAGTGGGAAAATTGAATACTCCACTTACAGCACTATAAAGGTCATGAAGACAGAAAGCCAACAAAGAAACAATTGACTTAAACTATACCTTTAGAAGAAATGGACTTAACAGATATATACAGAACATTCTACCCAACAACTGCAGAATATACATTCTGTTCATCAGTACATGGAGCATTCTCCAAGATAGACCATATGATAGGCCACAAAAAGTGACTCAATAAATTTAAGAAAATCAAAATTATATCAAATACTCTTGCAGGCCACAGTCGAATAAAATAAGAAATCAATAGGAACCCTCAACATTATACAAATACATAAAAATTAAATAATATTCTGGATAACCCTTGGATCAACAATGAAATCAAGATGGAAATTAAAAAATTCTTTGAACTAAACAATAATAGTGACACAGCCAGTCAAAACCTCTGGGATATAGCAAAAGCAGTGCTAACAGAAAAGTTCATAGTATTAAATGCCTACATTAAAAAGTCTGAAAGAGCACAAACAGACAACTAAGCTCACACATCAATGAACTAGAGAAACAAGAACAAGTCAAACGCAAACCCAGCAGAAGAAAAGAAATAACAAAGATCAGAGCAGAACTAAGTGATATTGAAACAAATACAAAAGATAAATGAAACAAAAAGATGGTTCTTTTTAAAGATAAACAAAATCGATAGATCATTAGCAAGACTGACCAGAAAAGAAGGAAAAAGATCCTAATAAGCTCAGTTAGAAACAAAATGGGAGCTATTACAACCAATAGCACAGAAATACAAAGGATCATTTAAGGTTGCTATGAATTACTTTATGTGTAAAAACTAAGAAATGTAGAAAAGAGGAATAAATTTCTTAAAATATACAACCCCCCTAGGTTAAACATTGAAACAGTAACAAAAAATTGCCAACAACAAAAAAGTCCAGTACCAGATGCATTCACAGCTGAATTCTAGCAGGCCTTCAAAGAAGCATTGGTATCAATCCTATTATAACTATTCCAAAGGACAGAGAAAGAGGGAATCCTCCCTAAATCATTTTATGAAGCCATTATCACCTTAATATCTAAACCAGGAAAGGACATAACAACAAAAATAATACTACAGAACAATGTCCCCGATGAACATAAATGTAAATATTTTCGACAAAATACTAGCTAAATGAATTCAACAGCATATCAAAAAGATAACACACCATGATTAAGTGGGTTTCATACCCCAGGATGCAGGGTTAGTTTAACATATGCAAGTCAATAAATGAGATACACTACATAAACATAAGTAAAAGCAAAAATCATATGATCATCTCAATAGATGCAGAAAATAATTTGACAAAATGTAGCATCTGTTTATGATTAAAATTATCAGCAAAACTGGCATAAAAGGGACATACCTTAAAATAATAGAAGCTATCTATGACAAATCCACAGACAACATTATATTGAATGGGGGAAAAGTTAAAAGCATTTCCCCCTGAGAATTGAAACAAGACAAAGATGCCTACTTTCACCACTTCTATTAAACATAGTACCAGAAGTCCTAGCCAGAGCAATCAGACAAGTGAAGAAACAAAGGGCATCCACATTGGTAATGAGAAAGTCAAACTGTTGCTGTTTGTCGATGACATGATCATATACCTGAAAACCCTGAAGACTCATCTGAAAAGCTCAGAGATTCAATAACTGAATTCAGTAATCTTTCAGGATACAAAATTAATGTACCCAAATAAGTAGCACTGCTATACACCAGCAGCACCCAAGCTGAGAATCAAGTCAGCAACTCAACCTCTTTTACAACAGCTGCAAAAAAACAAAAACATAAAATTCTTAGGAATATACCTAACCAAAGAGGTAAAAGATCTTGACAAGAAAAACTACAAAGCACTGATGAAAGAAATTATAGATGATACAAACAAATGGAAACACATCCCATACTCATGGATGGGTAGAATACTGCTGAAAGCAAGCTATAAATTCAATGCAATTCCCATCAAAATGCCATCATCATTCTTCACAGAACTAGAAACAATTCTAAAATTCATATGGAACAAAACAAGAGCCCACATAGACAAAGCAAGACTAAGCAAAAAGAAAAAAATCTGGAGGCATCACATTACCTGACTTCAAAGTATACTGCAAGGCTGTAGGTGCCAAAACAATGTGGCACTGGTTTAAAAATAGGCACATAGACCAATGCAGCAGAATACAGAACCCAGAAATAAAGCCAAATGCTCACAGTCAACTCATCTTTAACAAAGCAAACAAAAACTAAAGTGGGGGAAAGGACACCCTATTCAACAAATGGTGCTGGGATAATTGGCAATTCAAAAGTGGAAGCATGAAACTGGATTTTCATCTCTAACCTAAAAATCAACCCAAGATGGATCGAAAACGTAAATCTAGAAGTTGCCACCATAAAAATTCTAGAAGGTAACATTGGAAAAACTCTTCTAAACATTGATCTAGGCAAAGACTCATTACCAAGAACCTAAAAGCAAATGCAACAAAAATAAAGATAAATAGAGGGGACTTAATTAAAGTAAAACGTTCTGCACAGCACTAATAATAATAATCATCAGCAGCAGCAGAGTTTACAGACAACCCACAGAGTGGAGAAAATCTTTGCAACCTATGCATCCAACAAAGTACTACTATCCAGAATCTACAAGGAACTCAAACTAATCAGCAAGAATAAAATGAACAATCTCACCAAAAAGTGGGCTAAGGATATGAATAAACAATTCTCAAAAGAAGATATACAAATGGCCAGCAAACAAGAAAAAATTCTCAACATCACTAATGATCAGAAAAATGAAAATCAGAACCACAATGTGATACTACCTTACTCCTGCAAGAATGGCCATAATTAAAAATAAAAAAATAATACATGATGGCATGGATGTGGCGAAAAGGGAACACTTTTATACTGCTGTTGGGAATGTAAACTAGTATAACCACTATGGAAAATAGTATAGAGATTCCTTAAGTAACTAAAAGTAGATCTACCATTTGATCCAGGAATCCCACTTCTGGGTATCAATCCAGAGCAAAGGAAGTCATTATATGAAAAAGACACTTGCACAGGCATGTTTATAGCAGCACAATTTACAATTGTGAAAATATGAAACCAGCCTAAATGCCCATCAACCAAAGACTGGATAAAGAAAATGTGCATATATATCATGGAATACTTCTGAGCCATAAAAAGGAATAAATTAATGGCATTCACAGCAACCTAGATGGAGTTGGAGACCATTATTCTAAGTGAAGTAACTCAGGAATGGAAATCCAAACATCATATATTCTCACTTACAATTGGGAGCTAAGCTATGATGATATAAAGGCATAAGAATGACATAATCGGCCGGGTGCGGTGGCTCACGCCTGTAATCCCCGCACTTTGGGAGGCTGAGGCGGGCGGATCACGAGGTCAAGGGATTGAGACCATCCTGGTCAACATGGTGAAACCCCGTCTCTACTAAAAATACAAAAAAATTAGCTGGGCGTGGTGGCACGTGCCTGTAGTCCCAGCTACTCAGGAGGCTGAGGCAGGAGAATTGCTTGAACCCAGGCGGCGGAGGTTGCAGTGAGCTGAGGTTGCGCCACTGCACTGAAGCCTGGCGCCTGGTGATGGAGTGAGACTCTGACTAAAAAAAAAAAAAAAAAAAAAAAAAAAAAGAATGACATAATGGACTCTGGGGACTTGGGGGGAAGAGTGGGAAGATGCTGAGGGATACAAGACTACACATTGGATGCAGTCCACACTGCTCGGGTGATGGGTACACCAAATCTCAGAAATCACACCTAAAGAATTTATCCATGTAACGAACACCACCTGTTTCCCAAAAGGAATGAAATAATAATAACAACAAAAAGCACAACAACACAAAAGAAAATATACTGAATAGATATTTTGATATCTAAGAACTAAGGTAAAGTATAACACACAAGGTGATACAAATAATCATTTGGAAGAAATGTGAAACAACAGCATTTGTTCAAAACACTGGCTATCGTTTTAGTTAAGAGATTATTGTTCATAAGAAATTTAAAGTTACAGTGTGGTGGCTTAAGCATCACCAAAGTCAATTTCAATTAAGGGATTCTGGGAGCTTGGTGCAAAATGAGAGTACCAAAGTGTTCATCAGAGGACTAAGTATTAATAGAAAATCAATAATATCAGACTTCCCATTCTCAGCTATATATTACAATTTTTGGTTCATAGGCTAAATCTTGGTATTGCATGTGAGATACTGTCTAGTACAAACATAAGCTGTGATATAAGTAGAAGAAGATAATCTGCACTAATTTGAGGACCTGGGTTCTAGAAAATCATATCGACGTGATCAAGCTTAGTTTCCATTGTCTGCTTCTGCACTTATTGCTTGTATGCCATTATCAAGTCACTTAATCTCACTAGATCTGTTCTCTTATCTGTAAAATGGAAATAACAATAGATCCCACCTCCTAGGGTTGTTGGAAGGCTTAAAGGAGATAAAGCATATTGCATGGAAAATAGTGTTTAATATTAACTATCTTTTGTCTTGTCTCAACTCTACTTATGATGTGACTTAAAATTAGGAACCTAAGTCAGATTTTCTCACCTGTAAAACAGGAATAATAATTGTGGGCCTAATTACTCCACAATGTCAAATGAGATAACCTATATAAAAGTGTTTTGTAAAGGCACTGTATAGATAAATGTGATGTATTCCTATTAGTGCATGCAAATGGTTTGCTGTTTTCAATGATTTTCAGGGATCATGTCAAATTAACAGCTCCAAATCTAAAATGAAGTTTATAGTCGTCTTAATTATTTCAGGAGAAATTTCTCATTTTTTTTTTTCTTTATTTGGCTTTGTGTCTTCAGCAAAATGTGGGAAGCAAGAGAGTTACACTCAAATTTGTCAATTCTGCTGTTAGTATCTATGGTAAGGTTTCCATGCTGTCTAACATTAATCCTTTAATTTTCAAAAAACCATGCTAACCATGACCTCTATAAGTATGGAGAAGTTCAAGATCTTCTCTTATTTTTTCTTGTGTCTGTTCTAGCACCTAGCAACATTCCTGGCAAATAGTAAGGGCTTGACCAGTATTTTAAAGCTAAATTATTTCATAAATCTGTGGTCATGTATAAAGAAGACTGGATTTAGAGTCAAAAGACTAGGCTCTGTCTTGGGTGTGATGCCTTTTGGATATTTAACAATGGATAAGTCACTTAAGGAAAGAGAATTACACAAATATTGTCTGTAAATGAGGATTGGCAATCCTCAAGATTTTTGGAGAATTAAATAAGAGAACATATATGAAATTGTTTTGTAAATAATAAAACATCAAATTTAAGGTGTTATGATTAGTCATTAGTTAATTTTGCTTTAATAGATGCTTAAATAATTAAATTGGCTGGATGAATAAACCGAATGCTTGTTAGCTAATATTGGCAAATGTATGCATAAGTGCTTTCTATGAGAGTAAAAGCAAGGCACAAAGGCAATTGTACTATTCTAATTCATATTCTGTGGCATTGAGAATAAGGCTATTTACCTGATGAGACACTGAACAAAACTATACAGTAGTTTTCATCCTGGAATGCCCTACAATACCATTTAAAATTCATTACTGCATTTAAATTACTGCTAATAATGCAATACTTTGTTTCAGTGTTTTTCCTTAGAGTACTCATGGGCAAAGTAGCCATTCAATTGTTTCTGCCCATTTCAAATTAGCTGATGCTGCTTTTCAACCCAGAGGCCTTTTAATTTGCATTATGTGCTAGGTGAGAAGATGCACAGGCTTTCAAGAGTGAGTGGGATTACCATTCTAGGTTGCAATTTGTATCATCCAATCCAATTTAACTCTCTACATTGTAATTATAGCTAACAGTGTGCTGACCTGGAAAATCAGGCAGAAAGCAGAAAAATAAAGGGAGAAAAATACCACTGATACCAATGCTAAAACAACAAACAAACAATGGAAAACAGAGAGCCAGACCAAGGCTCAAATCCCACCAAAGGCTCGGATATTCCTGTAACATGTTACTCATATTTCTTTGAATCTCTGCATGCATTGGTAAGATTTCTGTATGGAAAAAGAATTTCAAGAATTGACATTTCGGCATACTGCCCAAAGTAATTTACAGATTCAATGCTATTCCTATCAAACTACCAATGACATTCTTAACAGAAATAGAAGAAACTATTTTAAGTTTCATATGGAATCAAAAAAGCCAGAGTAGCCAAGGCAATCTTAAGCAAAAAGAACAAAGGCATCACATTATTGGACTTCAAACTACGCTAAAAGACTACGGTTACCAAAATAGCATGATGCTAGCACAAAAACAGACACATATACCAATGGAACACAATAGAGAGCCCATAAATAATATCACACACCTATAATCATCTGAGTTTTGACAAAGTTGACAGCAACAAGCAACAGAGAAAAGATTCCCTCTTCAGTAAATGGTGCAAAGATATCTGGCTAGTCATATACAGAAGATTAAAACTGGACCCCTTCCTTACACCATATACAAAAATTAACTCAAAAAGGATTAAAGACTTAAATGTAAAACCTACAACCATAAAAACCCTGAAAGATAATGAGGAAATACCATTGTGGAAATAGGACCTGGCAAAGATTTCATGATGAAAACACCAAAAGCAATTTCAATAACAACAAAAATTGACAAATGGGATCTAATTAAACTAAAGAGATTCTATACAGAAAAAGAAACTATCAACAGAGTAAACAGACAACCTACAGAATGGGAGAAAGTATTTGCAAACTATACATCCAACAAAGGTCTAATATCCAGAATCTATTAAAAACCTGAACAAATCAACAAGGAAAACACAAACAACCCCATTAAAATGTGGGCAAAGGACGTGAAGAGACACTTTTCAAAGGAAGAACACACATGCCCAACAAGCATATAAAAAAATTCTCAACATCACTAATCGTTAGAGAAATGCAAATCAAAACCATAATGAGATACCATGTCACACTAGTCAGAATGGTTATTATTAAAAAGTAAAAAACAGATGCTAGAGACATTGAAGGGAAAAGGGAACACACTGCTCGTGGAAATGTAAATTAGTTCAACCATTGTGGAAAGCAGTTTGGTGTTTTCTCAAAGAAGTCAAAGCACAATTATCATTTGACCCAGAAATCCCATTACTGGGTATATATCCAAAGAAATATAAATTATTCTACCATAAAGACACATACACATGTATGTTCACTGCAGCACTTTTCACATTAGCAAAGACATGGAATCAACCTAAATGCCCATCAGCAGTAGACTGGATAAAGAATGTGTGGTACATATACACCATGGACTACTATGCAGCCATAAAATAGAATGAAATCATGTGCTTTGCAGCAACATAAATGGACATGGAGGCCATTACCCTTAGCAGGAACAAAAACCCAAATACCACATGTTCTCACTTATAAGTAGGAGCTAAACATTGAGTACATATGGACACAAAGAGGAGAACAACAGACATGGGGGCCTAGTTGAGGGTGGAGGAAGAGGAGGAGGGTGAGGATAAAAACACTACCTATCAGGTACTATGCTTATCACCTGGATGATGAAATAATCTGTATACCAACCCCTGTGACATGTAATTTACCTGAATAAGAAACCTGCACATGTACCCTTGAACCTAAAATATAAGTTAAAAAATTAATAAATAAAATTTAAACTTAATAAAGAAAAAAGAATTGGCTTTGCAGAAGGCAATATAGAGAATGTCAACATTGGAAGAAAATTTAAATATTAAATACTAAATGTGTCTCATTGTATATTTTAAATTACTTATTTATTTTCAAGATAATCACCTTGATTGAGAATAAGCATGTCATTTTATAAACAGGGAAAGTGAAGTCCAGAGAAGAGAAGAAACTTGTCATATGTCACTCAATTTTTTTAGCAGAATTAGCTGGTCTCTAATTTTCAAGTTATGTCTCTTTCAAAAGGGAGCCTGTAAGTCACTCTTTGTCAAAGGGTATGATTTTTAAAAACCAGAATGACTGAGTGGCTTGTTAAGAATAAAAACAACCCCATTAAAACACATGCAAAAGACATGAACAGTCACTTTTCAAAAGAAGACATACATGCAACCAACAATTATATCAAAAAATGTTCAAATCACTGGTCATTAGAGAAATGCAAATGAAAACCACAATGAGATACCATCTCAAGCCAGTAAGAATGTCTATTATCAAAATGTCAAAAAATAACAGATGCTGGCAAGGTTGTGGAGGAAATGGAATGCTTATACACTGTGAGTGGAAGTGTACATTAGTTCAGCCATTGTGGAAGACAGTGTGGTTATTCCTCAAATAACTAAAAACAGAAAAACTGAAAAATGTCTTTAGAAGATCACGGCAGACAGGAGGCAGGACTAGATTGCAGCGCCAACTCCGATGGACAGAGCAGTGTGTGGAGGCTCATATGAATTTTGCTCCAGAATGACTACAGGAATAAATCAGGAAGCCCAAGAGGACCCACCGACCCTCCAAAAGAATCAGCTTGCTTCTGCAGGACCTGAGAGACAATGCAAATACTGTGAGTGCCCAAACTGAAAGTGGGAAAGGGAAATTGTCCGTTTCCAAACACAAACCCCCACTGGGGAAACTGAAGATCTAGATTATGGAAGATTCTGACCTTACCTGGAGTTGACTCAATTTAGAGAGCTGAGCAAAATACAGGGGTAGAGGAAGCACAGAGAAAGCCCTGTGAGCTCCCTGGGTTCCCTGGCAAGCCATCTCTGCCTGGCCTCACAGGGGTTCTTCAGGAGGGCAGCCAGAGGCACTGGGGGAAAGGCCACAGGGAGAAGGAAATCTCCAGCTGAACTTCGTAACAATTTGAACTCATTGAGATATCTCCTGGCCAGAACTCGGGGGAGGGTGTGAATCAGTGTGCAGACTCCACAGGTGGGGAAAAAAGAAAGCCATACTTGCTTTCACGCCTGGAAGGAGGGTAGCATGGGGCAATTTCTCAGCCCTGCTCACCCACTGCCTGGAACACAAACCCTAGACTCAGTACTGTTGTAGAGGGGCCTGGTGGGAGTGAGAACAACCCTTTGAATTGTGAGGGGAGCTGGGTGAGGCCTGTGATTGCCAGCTTTCCCCTACTTCCCTGACAACCTGTATGACACAAAAGAGACAGCCATAATCCTCCTAGGAACGTAACTCCGTTGACCTGGGAACCTCATCCCCATCCCCGACAGCAGCCACAGCAAGACCTGTGCAAGGAGAGTCTAGAGTGAAAACATGCCTAGTCCTGCCCCCAAACAATGGTCCTTCCCTACAAACCCTGGTACCTGAAGACAAAGGGCATATACTTTTGGGAGAGTTTTGGGCCCCACCCACCATCTGTTTCTCCCCATACTACCACAGCTGATGCTCTCTGGAAAGCAACACCTCCTGGCAGGAGGACAACCAGCAAAAAAAACAAAACAAAAAAACAGTGCATTAAACCACCAAAGGTAAGAACCCTCACAGAGTCCATTTCACCCCCCCTGCCATCTCCACCAGCATAGGTGCTGGTATCCATGGCTGAGAGACCCACAGACAGTGAGCATCACAGGACTCTGTGCAGACAACCGCCAGCACCAGTCTGGAGCCTGGTAGGCTTGCTGGGTGGCTAGATCCAGAAGAGAGACAACAATCACTACAGCTTGGCTCTCAGGAAGCCATATCCAGAGGAGAGTACTACATCAGGGGAACACCTCTTGGGACAAAAGAATCTAAACACCAGCCTCCAGCCCTAGACTTTCCCTGTGACAGAGCCTACCTAAATGAGAAGGAACCAGAAAACCAACTCTGGTAATACTACAAAACAAGATTCTCATCTCATGCCAGTTAGAATGGTGATCATTAAAAAGTAGGAAACAACAGATGCTGGAGAGGATGTGGAGAAATAGGAACGCTTTTACACTATTGGTGGGAGTGTAAATTAGTTCAACCATTGTGGAAGACAGTGTGGCAATTCCTCAAGGATCTAGAATCAGAAATACCGTTTGACCCAGCAATCTCATTACTGGGTATATACTGAAAGGATTATAAATCATTCTACTATAAAGACACATGCACACGTAGGTTTACTACAGCACTGTTCACAATAGCAAAGACTTGGAACCAACCCAAATGCCCATCAATGATAGACCGGACAAAGAAAATGTGGCACATATACACTGTGGAATACTATGTGGCCAAAAAAAGGATGAGCTCATGTCTTTAGCAGAGACATGGATGAAGCTGGAAACCATCATTCTCGGCAAACTAACACAAGAATGGAAAATCAAACACCACATGTTCTCACTCATAAGTGGGAGACGAACAATAAGAACACATGGACACAGGGAGGGGAACATCACACACCAGGGCCTGTCACAAGGTGGGGGGCTAGGTGAGGGATAGCATTAGGAGAAATATCCAATATAGATGACAGGTTGATGGCTGCAGCTAACCACCATGGCACGTGTATACCTACGTAACCTGCACGTTCTGCACATGTACCCCAGAACTTAAAGTATATTTTTAAAAAAATCACATGATCATCGCAATAATTACAGAAAAAGCATTCAACAAAATCCAGCATCCCTTCATGATTGAAATGCTCACCAAAAATTGGCACAAAGGGGATATACCTTAAAGTAATAAAAGCCATCTATCACAAACCCATAATACTGAATGGGGAAAGTTGAAAGCATTACCCCTGAGAACTGGAAGAAGACAAGGATGCCCACTCTCACCACTCCTCTTCAACATAGTAGTGGAAGTCCTACCCAGAGCAATTAGACAAGAGGTAGAAATAAAAGGCATCCCATCAGTAAAGAGAAAGTCAAATTGTCACTGTTTGTTGATGATATAATTGTTTACCTAGAAAACTCTAAAGATTCCTCCAGAAAACTCCTAGAACTGATAAAAGAATTCAGCAAATTTTCTGGAAACAAGATTAATGTACACAAAATCAGTATCTCCTCTATACAGTAACAGCAACGAAATTGAGAATCAAATCAAGAATTCAATCCTTTTACAATCACTTCAAAAAATAAAAATAAAATCCTTAGGAATATACCTAACCAAGGGGGTTAAAGACCTCTATAGGGAAAACTACAAAACACTGCTGAAAGAAATCACAGATGACACAAACAAATGGAAACACATCCCATGCTCATGGAAGGGTAGATTCAATATTGTGGAAATGACCGTACTGCCAAAAGCAATCTACGAAATGCAGTGCAATTCCCATCAAAATACCACCATCATTCTTCACAGTATTAGAAAAAAACAATTCTAAAATTTATATGGAAGTAGAATAGTCCATATAGCCAAAAAGAATAAATCTGGAGGCATCACATTACCTGATTTCAAACTACACTATGAGGCAATAGTCACCAATACAGCATAGTATTGTTATTAAAATAGGCACATAGACCAATGGAACAAAACACAGAAATCTGAAATAATCCCAAACACAGCCAACTGCTCTTCAACAAAGCAAACAAAAATATAAAATGGGGAAAGGACACCCTTTTCAACTAGTGGTGCTGGGATAATTGGCTAGCCACATGTAGGAGAATGAAACTGGATCCTCATCTCTCAACCTGTACAAAAATTGACTCAAGATTAATTAAGTACTGAAATCTAAGACCTGAAACTATAAAAGTTTTAGAAGATAACATTGGAAAAACCCTCTCTAGACATTGGCTTAGCCAAGGATTTCTTGACCAGGAACACAAAAGCAAATGCAAGAAAAACAAAGATAAATAGCTGGAACTTAATTAAACTAAAGAGCTCTTGCACAGCAAAAGGAACAGTCAGCAGAGTAAACAGACAACCCACAGAGTGGGAGAAAATCTTTACAATCTATACATCTGACAAAGGAGTAATATCCAGAGTCTACAAGGAACTCAAACAAATTAGTAAGAAAAAAAAAAACAATCCCATCAAAAAGTGGGCTAAGGACATGAATAGACAATTCTCAAAAGAAGATATGCAAATGGCCAACAAACATATGAAAAAAATGCTTAACATCACTAATTATCAGGGAGATGCAGATTAAAACCACAAATAAATACCACTTACTCCTGCAAGAACGGCCATAATCAAAAAATCAAAAAATTGTAAATGTTGGCATGGATGCAATAAACAGAGAACACTTCCGCAGTGCTGGTGGAAATGTCAACTAATGGAAAACAGTGTGGAGATTCCTTAAAGAACTAAAAGCAGAACTACCATTTGATACAGCAATCCCACTACTGGGTATCTATGCGGAGGAAAAGAAGTCATTATACAAAAAAATAGTTGCACACGCATGTTTATAGCACATAATTTGCAATTTAAAAACGTGGAACCAACTGAAATGCCCATCGATCAATGAGTGGATAAGAAGCTGTGAGATGTATATAGATATAATGGGATACTACTCAGCCATAAAAAGGAACGAATTAATGGTTTTTGCAGTGACCTGGATGAGATTGGAGACGATTATTCTAAGTGAAGTAACTCAGGAATGGAAAACCAAACATTGTATGTTCTCACTCATAAGTGGGACCTTAGCTATGATGGCTGCAAAGGCATAAGAATGATACAATGGACTTTGGAGTCTTGGGGCAAAAGGATAGGAAGGGGGGTGAGAGATAAAAGACTACAAATAGGGTGCACCCACTTGGGTGATGGGTGCACCAAAATCTCACAAATCACCACTAAAGAACTTACTTATCTAACTAAACACCTCCTGTTCCCCCAATAACCTATGGAAATAAAAAAATTTTTAAAAAATCTCTATAGGCAAGTTAATAAACAGTAAAGACAGAAATACCATTGTACTCAGCAATCCCATTACTGGGTATATACCCAAAGAAACATAAATCATTGTATTATTAAAGACACATACACACATATGTTCCCTCCAGCAGTATTTACAATAACAAAGACATGGAATCAACCTAACTTCCCATCAATGGTAGAATGGATAAAGAAAATTTGTTACATATACACCATGGAATACTATGTAGCCATAAAAATTATGAGATCATGTTCTTTGCAGGGACAAGGATGGAGCTGGAGCCCATTATCCTTAGCAGGTTAACACAGGAACAGAAAACCAAATATTGCATGTGGTCACTTATAAGTGGGAGCTAAATGATGAGAACACATGGACACATAGTGGGGGAGCAACACACACTGGAGCCTAATGAAGAGTGCATGGTGTAAGGAGAGAGAGGATCAGGAAAGATAACTACTGGGTACTAGGCTTAATACCTGGGCGATGAAATAATCTTTACAACAAAACCCCATGACACCATTTACCTATGTAACAAACCTGCACATATACCCCTGAACTTGAGAGTTAAAAAAAAAAAAAGATTCTTGTGTTCCATCTCAGACCTACAGAATCAGAATTTCAAAAATGAGCCATAAGAACCTGCCTGCATTTTAACAAGCTCTACAATTATTGTGGTACATACCGATGATTAAAAGTACTGCCCTTGACACTCTTACTTCAGGCCGTTATAGTGAGTCCACACACTTAAAAATAAGCGTCTTTCCAAGTACTTAAAAGTTACAAAATGATAGTGGATCTGAAATGCCACGTGAATCCCATGACAACGTGTACATTGTAAGGCCAACCCAATAAAGAAAAGAAAAGCTTTGGCGGTCAGGCACACCTGGGAAGCTGCAGTTTCTAGAACAGTCTAGTAGAGGACAGGCTCTTCAGCAGCCTGCTAGGCATTTTTTACTTCCTCCTTCCGTTATGCAGACAAGCTAACTAAAGATGCGGTTACTGAGGTATAATTTCTCTGCTAGGTCACAAAGTCTGAAAACATGGGCCTTATGTGTATAACTGTGTATCATCACTTGCCACCCCCCAGTTTCTCCTGGCTCTATCACCCAAAGTTCTGAAGGCAGAAGCCCTAGGGTCCCCCTTCAAGCTGGCATCCCTGGCCTCCCTCCGGGGCTTAGCTACCTGTGGGAACCCACGCAGCAGGGGTGACTCAAAGGGTTAACAAGCTGTGGCGCCGCAGAGTGGCAGAGAGTGAAGCCAATAGGGTGTCTAGGCAGGCAGTACGTCTGATGTGGGCGGGAATGAGACAAAGTGTGCTAAAGGAAACCAACAGCGGCCTAGAGGTGAAAGGACAGCCAGGGTTTGATGTTCTCGGGAGGTGGGGGCAACCGAGAGAGCGCGTGAGCATTTGTCCTTTTACCCGTTTTTCTTTAGCCTTAGTGCTCGGTAGCAGCGGGGGATAGCCCAGGGCCGGTGTATGGCCACGGAGTTACAGTGTCCGGACTCCATGCCCTGTCACAACCAGCAAGTAAACTCTGCCTCAACCCCAAGTCCTGAGCAGCTGCGACCTGGCGACCCGATCCAGGACCATGCAGGGGGAAACAGAGCCCCCAGGGCCAAGGTGACTCTCCTCACGGGGCACGCCCATTCTAGTCTGCCGGCGGAGCAGGACGCTGGGGCCTGTGGCGGCTCCAGCCTCAACTCAGAGAGCAACAGTGGTAGTGGTGACAGTAGCAGCTATCGACGCACCAGCTGGCGACTCCTTCCTAGGGGACTGCGAACTCTCCCGGCAGATCGGGGCGCAGCTTAAGCTGCTGCCTATGAATGATCAGATCCGGGAGCTGCAGACCATCATCCGGGACAAGTAAGCCGAGAGCGGGAGGGGAAAGGGAAGTGGAGAGTCTCCTAGGCTGTGGGCGGGGCTAAGAGATAGTGTTCTGGGCCTTGGCAAACTTTGGAGATTGGGATAAGACCTTTTATTTGGTGTGCGTGCATGCGTGCGTGCGTGCGTGCGTGTGTGTGTGTCTCGTGTGACTCAAACGCCAACATTTTCTTTCCTAGTTCTGGTGTTTAACATCACTTTGGGTAGGGAGGAAGACTAGGTAGCCTCTGGGCTCTTTGTCTCTCCCAGCGAAGACAACTCCTTCGCTATTCCAGGCAGGTAAACTCCCCCTGTTCTACTTGCCCAGTGATTGTCCACGTGGTAAACCTGTAACCCAGAAATGGCTACTACCCAAGTTTATGCACTACCACCAATCACCTCAGGCTCATAAATAGAAATAAAGCAATTTCAAGGAAATTCTATTGTGCTCCACAGGTCCTGACCCTTTAGTATTTGCTACTGAAAATAAGGTCTTTTAGTCTTGGAGTTCAGGTTTACTTGGTCACATGAAAGCTTATCATCCAACCCTTATCAAGATTTTTTTTTTTACTGTAAACTCACGGAACATAGTTACTGGATCAAAGGGAGCCTAAAGGAACCTTTGGCACCTCCTAATCCCACGAACCAATGTAGCCAGAGCTTCATGTTAAAATGTTATTTTGAAATTTCTAAACCTACGTTGTAAATGGATTTTCTTCAGGGAAGTGTGTACCATGATGACCTACAGCTGTTTTTCTTTATTGGCAGCACTTTATTTATTTTTTGTGTGTGTATGTTTTGGTTTTATTATTTACTTGTTAATATATATATTTTTAAAATCTATCATTCTATTTTATTTATTCATTTCTTTATATATATTTTTATTGTACTTTAGATTCTGGGGTACATGTGCAGATCATGCAGGATTGTTGCATAGGTACACACATGGCAATGTGTTTTCCTGCCTCTACCCCCATCGCCTGTATTTGGCATTTGTCCCCATGCTATCCCTCCCCCCAACCTCCCTATCCCCACTGTCCTTCCCCTAGTCCGCCACAACAGATCCCAGTGTGTGATGCTCCCCTCCCTGTGTCCATGTGTTCTCATTGTTCAACACCCGCCTATGAGTGAGAACATGCAGTGTTTGATTTTCTGTTCTTGTGTCAGTTTGCTGAGATTGATGGTTTCCAGATTCATCCATGTCCCTACAAAGGACACAAACTCATCCTTTTTTATGGTTGCGTAGTGTTCCATGGTGTATATGTGCCACATTTTCCTTGTCCAGTCTATCACCGATGGGCATTTGGGTTGGTTCCAGGTCTTTGCTATTGTAAACTGTGCTGCAATTAACATACATGTACATGTGTCTTTATAATAGAACGATTTAAATCCTTTGGATATCTACCCAGTAATGGGATTGCTGGGTCAAATGGAATTTCTATTTCTATATCCTAGAGGAAATGCCACATTGTCTTCCACAATGGTTGAACTAATTTATACTCCCACCAACAGTGTACAAGTGTTCCTGTTTCTCCATATCCTCTCCAGCATCTGTGGTCCAGATTTTTTAATGATCACCATTCTAACTGGCATGAGGTGCCATCTCAATGTGGTTTTGATTTGCATTTCTCTAATGACCAGTGATGATGAGCATTTTCTCATATGCTTGTTGGCCTCATATATGTCTTCTTTTGAAAAGTGTCTGTTCATATCCTTCACCCACTTTTAAATGGGTTTGTTTGTTTTTTTCTTGTAAATCTGTTTTAGTTCTTTGTAGATTCTGGATATTAGCCCTTTGTCAGATGGGTAGATTGCAAAAATTTTTTCCCATTCTGTTGGTTGCCGGTTCACTCTAATAATTATTTCCTTTGCTGTACAGAAGCTCTGGAGTTTAATTAGATCCCATTTGTCTATTTTGGCTTTTGTTGCCAGTGCTTTTGGTGTTTTAGTCATGAAGTCCTTGCCTATGCCTATGTCCTGAATGGTTTTGCCTAGATTTTCTTCCAGGGTTTTTATGGTGTTGGGTCTTATGTTTAAGTCTTTAATCCATCTGGAGTTAATTTTAGTGTAAGGTGTCTGGAAGGGGTCTGGTTTCTGTTTTCTGCACATGGCTAGCCAGTTATCCCAACACCATTTATTAAACAGGGAATCCTTTCACCATTGCTTGTTTTTATCAGGTTTTTCAAAGATCAGATGGTTGTAGATGTGTGGTGTTGCCTCTGAGGCCTCTGTTCTATTCCATTGGTCTATATCTCTGTTTTGGTACCAGTACCATGTTGTTTTGATTACTGTAACCTTGTAGTATAGTTTTAAGTCAGGTAGCATGATGCTTCCAGCTTCGTTCTTTCTGCTTAGGATTGTCTTGGCTATGTGGGCTCTCTTTTGATTCCATATGAAGTTTAAGGTGTTTTTTTTCCAGTTCTGTGAGGAGCGTCATAGGTAGCTTGATGGGGATAGTGTTGAATCTATAAATTACAAGGAGCAGTATGGCCATTTTCACAATATTGATTCTTCCAAACCATGACCATGGAATGTTTTTCCATCTGTTTGTGTCCTCTCTTATTTCCTTGAGCAGTGGTTCGTAGCTCTCCTTGAGGAGTTCCTTTGCATCCTTTGTTAGTTGTATTCCTAGGTATTTTATTCTCTTTGTAGCAATTGTGAATGGGAATTGGTTCTTGATTTGGTTCTCTTTTAGTCTGTTATTGGTGTATAGAAATGTTTGTGATTTCTGCACATTGATTTTGTATCCTGAGACTTTGCTGAAGTTGCTTATCAGTTTAAGGAGATTTTGGGCTTAGATGATGGGGTCTTCTAAATATACAATCATGTTGTCTACTAATAGAGACAATTTGACTTCCTCCTTTCCTAATTGAATACCCTTTATTTCTTTTTCCTGCCTGACTGCTCTGGCTAGAACTTCCAATACTATATTGAATATGAGTGGTGAGAGAGGGTTTCCTTGTCTAGTGCCAGATTTCAAAGGGAATGCTTCCAGTTTTTGCACATTTAGTATGATATTTGATGTGGGTTTGTCATAAATAGGTTTTATTGTTTTGAGATATGTTCCATCTATAACTAGTTTATTGAGAGTTCTTAGCATAAAGGGCTGTTGAATTTTGTTGAAGGCCTTTTCAGCATCTATCAAAATGATCATGTGATTTTTGTCTTTGGTTCTGTTTATGTGGTGGATTACATTTATAGACTTGTGTATGTTGAACCAGCCTTGCATCCCCAGAATGAAGCCCATTTGATCGTGATGGATAGCTTTTTTGATGTGCTGTTGCAATTGGTTTGCCAGCATTTTATTGAAGATTTTTCCATCTATGTTCATCATGGATATTGGCCTGAAGTTTTCTTTTTTTGTTTAGTCTCTGCCAGCTTTTGATATCAGGATGATGTTGGTCTCATAAAATGATTTGGGATGCATTCCCTCTTTTTGTATTGTTTGGAATAGTTTCAGAAGGAATGGTACCAGCTCCTCTTTGTATGTCTGGTAGAATTCGGCTGTGAACCCATCTAGACCTGCACTTTTTTTGGTTGGTAGACTATTAATTGCTGCTTCCCTTCAGCCCTTGTTATTGGTCTATTCAGGGTTTCAACTTCTTCCTCGTTTAGGCTTGGGAGGGTGCAAGTGTCTAGGAATGTATCCATTTCTTACAGGTTTACTGGTTTATGTGTATACAGTTGTTTGTGGTAATCTCTGATGGTAGTTTGTATTTCTATGGAATCTGTGGTGATATCCCCCTTTATCGTTTTTTATTGCATTTATTTGATTCTTCTCTCTTTTCCTTTTTTATTAATCTAGCTCGTGGCCTGTTCATTTATTAATCTTTTCAAGAAACCAGCTCCTGTATTTATTGATTTGTTTGAAGGGTTTTTGGTGTCTCTATCTCCTTCAGTTCTGCTCTGATCTTAGTTATTTCTTGTCTTCTCTAGCTTTGAGTTTTTTTTTTTTTATTTTGGTAATAGGGTGTCGATTTTAGATTTTTCCTTGCTTCTCATGTGGGCATTTATTGCTATAAATTTTCCTCTAGACACTGCTTTAAATGTGCCCCAGATATTCTGGTACATTGTGTATTCGTTCTCATTGGTTTCAAAGAACATCTTTATTTCTGCCTTAATTTCATCGTTTATCCAGTCAACATTCAAGAGCCAGTTGTTCAATTTCCATGAATTTGTGTGGTTCTGAGTTAGTTTCTTAATCCAAAGTTCTAATTGATTGCACTGTGGTCTGAGAGACTGTTTGTTATGATTTCTATTCTTTTGCATTTGCTGAGGAGTGATTCGCTTCCAATTGTGTGGTCAATTTTAGAGTAGGTGCGATATAGTGCTGAGAAGAATGTATATTCTATGGACTTGGGGTGGATGGTTCTGTAGATGTCTATTAGGTTTTCTTGGTCCAGGTCTGAGTTCAAGTCCTGGATATCCTTGTTAATTTTCTGTCTTGTTGATCTGTCTAATATTGACAGTGGAGTGTTAAAATCTCCCACTATTATTGTGTGGGAGTCTAAGTCTCTTTGTAGGTCATTAAGAACTTGCTTTATGTATCTGTGTGATCCTGTATTGGGTGCATATATATTTAGGATCGTTAGCTCTTCTTGTTGCATTGATCCTTTTACCATTATGTAATACCCTTCTTTGTCTCTTTTGATCTTTGTTCATTTAAAGTCTGTTTTTTCAGAGACTAGGATTCCAAGTCCTGCTTCTTTTTGCTCTCCATTTGCTTGGTAAATCTTCCTCTATCCCTTTATTTTGAGCCTATATGTGTCCTTGCACATGAGATGGGTTTCCCGAATACAGCACACCGATGGGTTTTGACTTTTTATGCAATTTGCCAGTCTGTGTCTTTTGTTTTGGGCACTTATCCCATTTATGTTTAAGGTTAATATTGTTATGTGTGAATTTGATCCTACCATTTTGATGCTAGCTGGCTGTTTTGCCCGTTAGTTGATGCAGTTTCTTCATTGTGTTGATGCTTTTTACCATTTGGTATGTTTTTGGAGTGGCTGTTACTGGTTGTTCCTTTCTGTGTTTAGTGCTTCTTTCAGGAGCTCTTGTAAGGCAGACCTGGTGGTGATGAAATCTCTAGAAATTGCTTGTTCATGAAGGATTTTATTTCTCCTTCGCTTATGAAGCTTAGTTTGGCTGGTAAGGAAATTCTGGGTTAAAAATTCTTTTCTTTAAGGATGTTGAATATTGGCCCCCACTCTCTTCTGGCTTGTAGTGTTTCTGCTGAGAGATGTGCTGTGAGTCTGATGGGCTTCCCTTTGTGGGTAACCCGAGCTTTCTCTCTGGATGCCCTTAGCATTTTTTCCTTCATTTCAACCCTGGTGAACCTGACGATTATGTGCCTTGGGGTTGCTCTTCTTGAGGAATATCTTTGTTGTGTTCTCTGTATTTTCTGGAATTGAATGTTGGCCTTCCTTGCTAGGTTGGGGAAGTTCTCCTGGATAATATCCTGAAGAGTGTTTTCCAGCTTGGATTCATTCTCTCCGTCACATTCAGGTACACCTATCAAACGTAGATTAGGTCTTTTCACATAATCCCATGTTTCTTGGAGGCTTTGTTAATTTCTTTTCACTCTTTTTTTCTCTAATCTTGCCTTGTCATTTTATTTCATTAAGCTGATCTTCAATCTCCAATATACTTTCTTCTGCTTGGTTGATTCGGCTATTTAAACTTGTGTATGCTTCATGAAGTTCCTGTGATGTGTTTTTCAGTTCCATTAGGTCGGTTATATTCTTCTCTAAGCTCTTTATTCTCGTTAGCGTTTCGTTTAACCTTTTTTCAAGGTTCTTAGTTTCTTTGCATTGGGTTAGAAGATGTTATTTTTGCTCTGAGAAGTTTGTTATTACGCATCTTCTGAAGCCTGTTTCTGTCAATTTGTCAGATTCATTCTCCATCCAGCTTTGTTCCCTAGCTGGTGAGCAGTTGTAATCCCTTGGAGGAGGAGAGAAATTCTGGTCTTTGGTGTTTTCATCCCTTTTGTCCTCGTTTCTTTCCATCTTCATGGCTTTAATCTACCTATGGTCTTTGTAGTTGGTGACCTTCAGATGGAGTCTCTGTGTGGATGTCCGTTTTGTTGATGTTGAAGCTATTTCTTTCTGTTTCTTAGTTTTCCTTCTAACTGTCAGGCCCCTCTTCTGCAGGACTGCTAGAGGTGTACTTCAGACCCTGCTTGCTTGGGGTCACCCGTGGGGGGCTTCAGAACAGTAAGGGTTGCTGCCTATTTCTTCTTCTGTTGTCTTCATCCAAGAAGGGCACCCGCCAGATGTAGACCTGAGCTCTCCTTTATCAGGTGTCTCTTTGGGTATACAGGGGTTGGGGGAGATGCTTGAGGAGACAGTCTGTCACTTATTGGAGCTCAAGTGCTGAGCTGGGGAGCTCCATTGTTCCCCTGTAGAGCTGCTGGGCAGGTACATTTATGTCTGCTACAGCGGAACTCAAAGCCACCTCTTTTCTCAGGTGCTCTGTCCTAGGAAGGTTGAGCTTTATATATAAGTTCCCGACATGCTGCTACCTTTTTTCATAGATGCCCTGCCCAGCACAGAGTTAGTCTTGTCACAGTCTGCCAGCAGAGACATTGCTGAGCTGCCACAGGCTCTGCTCAGCTGCTATGTGAACTTCCTTCAGGTGTTGTTTATAGAAGTACAGTTAGAACTGCCTTGGTATTGGCGTACTGCCTAGGTAGTGGTGGATGCCCTTCCCCCTACTGAGCTGGACTGAGTAGTATTCCATCGTATATATACACTACAGTTTCTTTATCCACTCATTGATTGATGGGCATTTAGGTTGATTCCACATTTTTGCAATTGTGAATTGTGCTGCTATAAAGATACGTGATCAGGTATCTTTTTTGTATAATGACTTCTTTTCCTCTGTGCAAGTATCTTTTTCATATAATGACTTCTTTTCCTCTGTGCAAGTATCATTTTCATATAATGACTTCTTTTCCTCTGGGTAGATACCCAGTAGTGGAATTGCTGGATCAAATGGTAGTTCTGCCTTTATTTCTTTAAGGAATCTCCACACTGTTTTCCATTAGTTGACATTCCTACAAGCAGTGTAGAACTGTTTTCTGTTTGCTGCATTCATGCCAACACATATTATATTTTGATTTTTTTATGGCCATTTTTGCAGAGTAAGGTGGTATTGCATTGTCATTTCCCTGATAATTAGTGATGTTGAGCATGTTTTCATATGTTTGTATATCTTCTTTTGAGAATTGTCTATTTATGTCCTTAGCCCATATTTTGAAGGGATTGTTTGGTTTTTTCTTGCTAATTTGTTTGAGTTCCTTGTAGATTCTAGATATTACTGCTTTGAAAGTTTTATAGATTGTGAAGATGTTCTCCCACTCTCTGGATGGTATATTTACTCTGCTGACTGTTCCTTTTGCTGTGCAAAAGCTCTTTAGTTTAATTAAGTACCAGCTATTTATCTTTGTTTTTCTTGCATTTGCATTTGTGTTCCTGGTCAAGAAATCCTTGACTAATCCAATGTGTAGAGAGGGTTTTTCCAATGTTATCTTCTAGAACTTTTATAGTTTCAGGTCTTAGATTTCAGTCCTTAATCCATCTTGAGTTGATTTTTTTATAGGTTGAAAGATGAGGATCCAGTTTCATTCTCCTACATGTGGCTAGCCAATTATCCCAGCACCATTAGTTGAAAAGGGTGTCCTTTCCCCACTTTATATTTTTGTTTGCTTTGTTGAAGATGAGTTGGTTGTATGCATTGGGGTTTATTTCTGGGTTCTCTATACTGTTCCATTGATTTGTGTGCCTATTTTTATACCAGTGCCAAGCTGTTTTGATGACTCTGGCCTTATAGTACAGTTTGAAATCAGGTAGTGTGATGCTTCCAAATTTCTTCTTTTTTGCTTAGTCTTGCTTTGGCTATGTGGCCTCTTTTTGGTTCCATATGCAGTTTAGAATTGTTTTTCTAATATTGTGAAGAATGATGGTGGTATTTCGGTGGGAATTGCGTTGGATTTGTAGATTGCTTTTGGCAGTATGGTCATTTTCACAGTATTGATTCTACCTATCCATGAGCATGGGAAGTGTTTCCATTTGTTTGCATCATCTATGACTTCTTTCAGCAGTGTTGTGTAAGTTTTCCTTGTAGAGGTCTTTAACCTCCTTGTTTGGATATAGTCCTAAGAATTTTTTTTTCAGCTATTGTAAAAGGGTTGAGTTCTTGATTTGATTCTCAGCTTGGTCACTGTTGGTGTATAGAAGAGCTACTGATTTGTGTACATTAATCTTGTTCTGGTAATTTTGCTGAATTCTTTTATCAGTTCTAGGAGTGTTCTGGAGGAGTCTTTAGGGTTTTCAAGGTAAACAATCATTTCATCAGCAAATAGTGACAGTTTGACTTCCACTTTACTGATTTCAGTGCCCCTTATTTCTTTCTTTTGTCTAATTGCTCTGGTTAAGATTTCCAATACTATGTTGAAGAGGAATGGTGAGAGTGAGCATCCTTATCTTGTTCCAGTTTTCAGAGGGAATGCTTTAAACTTTTCCACATTCAGTATTATGTTGGCTGTGGGTTTGTCATAGATGGCTTTTATTACATTAAATTATGTTCCTTGTATGCCGATTTTGCTAAGAGTTTTAATTATGAAGGGATACTGCATTTTGCTGAATACTTTTCTGCATCTATTGAGATGATCATGTGATGTTTGTTTTTAATTCTGTTTATGTGGTGTGTCACATTTATTGACTTGCATATGTTAAACCATCCCTACATCCCTGATATGAAACCAACTTGATCATGGTGGAGTATCTTTTTGATGTATTGTTGGAATTTGTTAGGATTTTGGCATCTATGTTCATCAAGGATATAGGTATGTAGTTTTCATTTTTTGGTCATATTCTTCTCTGGTTTTGGTATTATGGTAATACTGGCTTCATTGAATGAATTAGAGATGGTCCCCTCTTTCTTTGTCTTGTGGAATAGGATCAAAAGGAATGTTATTGATTCTTCTTTGAATGTCTCATAGAATTCTGCTGTAAATCTGTCTGGTCCTGGAATTTTTTTGTTGGTAATTTTTAAATTACCATTTCAGTCTTGCTGGTTGTTATTCATCTGTTCAGGGTATCAAATTCTTCCTGATTTAGGCTAGGAGGGTTGTATATTTTCCAGGAATGTATCTGTCTCTTCTAGATTTTCTAGTTTATATGTGTAAGGATGTTCATAATTGCCTTGAATGATCTTTTATGTTTCTGTGGCTTCCATTGTAGTATCTCCTGTTTCATTTCTTAATGAGGTAATTTGGATTTTCTCTCTCTTCCTTGGTTAATCTTGCATCAATTTAATTTATCTTTTTCAGAGAACCAGCTTTTTATTTCATTTATCTTTTTTGTTTGTTTGTTTCAATTTCGTTTAGTTCTGCTCTGATCTTGGTGTTTTCCTTTGTTCTGCTGGGTTTGGGTTTGGTTTGTTCTTGTTTCTCTAGTTCCTTGAGGTGTGACCTTATAATGTCAGTTTGTGCTCTTTCAGTCTTTTTGGTGTTTAGGGTAATGAACTTTTCTTTTTAGCACTGCCTTTGCTGTATCCCAGAGGTTTTGGTACATTGTGTCATTATTGTAATTTCAGTTTGAAGAATTTTTAAATTTTCATCTTGATTTTGTTTTTAACCCAGTGATCATTTAGGAGCAGGTTATTCAATTTCATGTATTTGCATGGTTTTGAAGGTTACTTTTGGAGTTGATTTCCAGTTTTATTCCACTGCGGTTGTAAGAGTGCTTGGTGTAATTTCAGTTTTCTTAAATTTATTGAGGCTCCTTTTATGGCCTATTTATATGGTCAATTTGGAAAAGTTCCATGCACTGTTCAATGGAATGTGTATTCTACAATTGTTGGATGAAATGTTCTGTGTATATCTGTTAAGTCCATTTGTTCCAAGGTATAGTTTAAATCTATTGTTTCTTTATTGATTTTCTGTCTTGACCTGTCCAGTACTGTCAGTGGAGTATTGAAGTCCCCCACCATTATTGTGTTGCTGTTTAACCCATTTCTTAGGTCTGTTAGTAATTGTTTTATAAATTTGGAAGGTGCAGTGTTAGGTGCATATATGTTTAGGATTGTTATAGTTTTCTGTTGGACAAACCCTTTTCCTATTATATAATGTCCCTTTTTGTCTTTGTAACTGTTGTTACCTTCAAGTTTGCTTTGTCTGATACAAGAATAGCTACTCCAGCTTGCTTTTGGTGTCCATTTGCATAAAATGTCTCTTTCTACTACTTTACCGTTAGTTTATGTGAGTCCTTATGTGTTAGGTGAGTCTCCTGAAGGCAGCAGATAGTTGGTTGGTGAGTTCTAATCCATTCTGCAGTTTTGTATTTCTTAAGTGGAGCACTTAGGTTATTTACATTTAATGTTAGTATTGAAAATGTGAGGTTCTCTTGCATTGATTATTCTCTTTGTTGTCTGCGTACTTTGTTTTTTTTTTTGTTTTTAGTTTTTGCTCTTTAACTTGTATTTTTGTTTGATAGGTCCTATGTTATTTATGCTTTAAAGAGGTTCTGTTTTGATGTGTTTCCAGGATTTGTTTCAAAATTTAGAGCTCCTTTTAGCAGTTCTTGTAGTGGTGGCTTGATAATGGTGAATTCTCTCAGCCTTTGTCTGTATCTTTCCTTCATATATGAAGCTTAGTTTCACTGCATACAAAATTCTTGGCTGATATATATATATATATATATATATATATATATACACACACACACACACACACATATATATATACACACATATATATATATATATATTTTGTTGTTGTTGTTGTTGCTGTTGTTTTGTTTTGTTTGAGGAGGCTGAAGATAGGGCCCCAATCCCTTCTAGCTTGTAGGGTTTCTGCTGAGAAATCTGCCTGTTAATCTGATAGGTGTTCCTTTATAGGTTACCTGATGCTTTTGTCTTATAGCTCTTAATATTTTTTCCTTCATCTTAACTTTGGATAGCCTGATGACAGTGTGCCTAGATGATGATCTTTTTGCGATGCATTTCCCAGGTGTTCTTTGTGCTTCCTGTATTTGGATGTCTATGTCTCTAGCAAGGCTGGGGAAGTTTTCCTCAATTATTCCCCCAAATATGTTTTCCACGCTTTTAGAATTCTCTTCTTTTCAAGACCACTGATTATTCTTAGGTTTAGTTGTTTAACATAATCCCAGACTTCTTGGAGGCTTTATTCACATTTTCTTATTCTTTTTTCTTTGTGTTTGTTGGATTAAGTTAATTCAAAGACCTTGTCTTCGAGCTCTCAATTTCTTTCTTCTACTTGTTCAATTCTATTGCTGAGAATTTCTCATCTCTAAAAGTGTGTCCAAAGCTTCCTGAATTTTTGAATTTTTTTTCTTTGAGTCATCTATTTCCTTGACTGTGTCTCCCTTCACTTCTTGTATTGTTTTTGGATTTCCTTGCATTGGGCCTTGCCTTTCTCTATTGCCTCCTTGATTAGCTTAATAACTAACCTCCTGAATTCTCTCTCTCTTCAGGTAAATCAGGGATTTCTCCTTGGTTTGGATCTATTGCTGGTGAACTTATGGAATTTTGGTGAGGTGTTAAAGAGCCTTGTTTTTGTCATATTACCAGGGTTTGATTTCTGATTTCTTCTCATTTGGGTATGCTCTTTCAGAGGAAAGGTCTAGGACCAAAGGCTGTTGTTCAGATTCTTTTGTCTCATGGGGTGTTCCCTTGATATAGTACTCTCCCCTTTTCCTATGTATGTGGCTTCCTGTGAGCTAAATTGCTGCAATTGTTTTCCCTCTTCTGGATCCAGCCACCCAGCAAGTCTAACTGGCTCTGAGCTGGTACTGGATGTTGTGCAGGGAGTTCTGTGATGTGAACCATCTATGGGTCTGTGAGCCATGGATACCAGTTCTTGTTCCAGTTGAGGTGGCAGGGAGGTACAATTGACTCTGTAAGAGTTCTTAGTTTTGGTGGTTTGATGTTCTATATTTGTGCTGGTTGGCCTCCTGTCAGGAGGTGGCACTTTCTAGAGATTACCACCTGTAGTAATATGGAGAGGGACTGGTGGTGGGTGGGGTCCTAGAAATCCCAAGATTATATGCCCTTTGTCTTCTGCTACCAGTGCATATAAGGAAGGAATATCAGGTGGGGGCAGGGCTAGGTGTGTCTGAACTCAGACTCTCCTTGGGCCATTCTTGCTGTTTCTCCTGTGGGGGGGATAGGTTGAGATTCTCAGGTCACTGGAATTGTGTACGATAGGAGGGAGAGGATTATGGCTGTCTCTGCTGAGTCATGCAGGTTGTCTAGAAAAGTGAGGAAAGCCAGCAGTCACAGGCCTCACCCAGCTCCCATGCAAACCAAAGTGCTGTTCTCACTCCCACTGTGCCCCCTCCAATAACTCCAAGTCTGTTTCCAGGCAGTGGGCAAGACTGGCTTAAAAAATTGCCCCAAGCTGAGAGAGATCCAAGATGGCCGAGTAGCAGCAGCTCAGGATTGTAGCTCCCACCTGAAAGCACAGAGAGTGAGTGGATGCCACACTTTCAGACGAATCTTCGTTGCCTACGGACCAAGAGATTCTTGGCGGAGGAGCTCCCACGGGTCGCCAGCGCGACTCTTTTGGCCGGCGCGGCTCTTTGCAGGCGCCCCCAGCGCGGCGGTTCTCAGTCCAGAGTATACGGGACTGAGTGCCCTTTGGTTGGCGTTTGGAGCTCCGGGAAGTCAATCTCCCATTCAGCTGACTGAAAAACGGACTGAAGTGGGGAAGCAGACCCGGAGATTCCCCGGGCAGAAGAGCGCCACGAATCTTAACGCCGCTGTTTCGAGCCGGCGTAGTGGGTCGACCGCAGGGGAGGCTGGTCCCCCCTCCACACACAAAAAAACAGTAGTTGGCACTGCTGAGGATTGAGAGTTTCACAGCAAGTACAGCTGAACCCGGGAAGGTCCAGCTCTGTGGGGGGAGGGGCGTCCACCGAAGGAAGACTAAGAAACAGAAAAACTTTACCACCAACAAGCTGGACGTCCACTCAGAGACCTAATCTTAAAGCCAGCAATTACACAGACGACAGGTGGATAAATCTACAAAGATGGGAAGAAACCAGCGCAAAAGGACTGAAAACACCCGAAATCAGAATGCCTTTCCTCCTACAGAGGATTGCAGTGCCTCATCACCAATTGAAAAAGGCCTGATTGAGAATGAATGTGAGGAATCAATAGAATCAGGCTTCAGAAGGTGAATAATGAGAAACTTCTGTGAGTTAAAAGAACATGTTCTAGCCCAATGCAAGGAGACTAAGAACCTTGAAAAAAGGTTTGACGAAATGTTAACGAGAATGGACAATTTAGAAAGGAATATAAGTGAACTAATGGAGCTGAAAAACACAATACGAGAACTTTGTGAGGTATGCACAAGTTTTAACAG
This sequence comes from Ateles fusciceps, assembly GCA_036589455.1. NCBI lineage: Eukaryota > Metazoa > Chordata > Mammalia > Primates > Atelidae > Ateles > Ateles fusciceps. The sequence continues at coordinate 85,399 of JAZHEH010000622.1, forward strand.
TCGAATTGATCAAGCAGAAGAAAGGATTTCAGAGGTCGAAGACCAACTTAACGAAATAAAACGAGAAGACAAGATTAGAGAAAAAAGAGTAAAAAGGAATGAGCAAAGTCTCCAAGAAATATGGGACTATGTGAAAGACCTAATCTACGTTTGATAGGTGTGCCTGAATGTGATGAAGAGAATGAATCCAAGTTGGAAAATATTTTTCAGGATGTTATCCAGGAAAACTTTCCTAACCTAGCAAGGCAAGACAATACACAACTCCAGGTAATACAGAGAACACCACAAGATATTCCTCAAAAAGAGTAACCCCAAGGCACATAATCATTAGATTCATCAGGGTTGAAAACGAAAGGAGAAAATACTACGGGCAGTCAGAGAGAAAGGTCAGGTTACCCACAAGGGGAAGCCTATCAGACTCACAGCAGATCTCTCAGCAGAAACCCTACAAGCCAGAAGAGAGTGGGGGCCAATATTCAACATTCTTAAAGAAAAGAACTTTCAACCCAAGAATTTCATATCCAGCCAAACTAAGTTTCAGTAAGTGAAGGAAAAATACAATTTTTTACGAACAAGCAAGTACTCAGAGATTTCATTACCACCAGGCCTGCTTTACAAGATCTTCTGAAAGAGGCACTATAGACAGAAAGGAACAACCAGTATCAGCCATTCCAAAAACCTATAAGTAAGCTAGTATCCAGACCCATCTCACATGCAAGGATATACAGAGACTCAAAGGGATGGAAGGAAGATTTGCCAACCAAATGGAGAGAAAAAAAAACAAAACAAAAACAGGAGTTGCAATTCTCATCTCTTATAAAATAGACTTTAAAGTAGATAGAAACCAAAAGAGATAAGAAGGACATTGTATAATGGTAGAGGGATCAATGTAACAGGAAGAGCTAACGATCCTAAGTCTATGTCCACCCCAATTATAGGAGCACACAGATACATAGGGCAATTTCTTGGTGACTTACAAAGAGACTTGGACTCCTACACAATAATAGTGGGAGACTTTAACATTACATTGTCAATATTGGACAGATTAATAAGACAGAAGGTTAACAAGGACACCCGGGACTTGAACTTAGACCTTGAACAAGTAAACTTAATAAATATTTACAGAACTCTCTACTCCATATCCACAAAAGATACATTTTTTTTCAGTAACACATCACATTTATTCTAAAAGAGACCACATGGTTGGGAGTAAATCACTCCCCCAGCAATTGCATAGCATTTATAGGTTTAAATGAAATATTGGTTGACTGTTTGTTTGTTATTTTCTTTCCCCTTTATTCCTTCCTGTCTCCATTGTGTAACACAATTATTAGCATAAAAAGAGCTTTTTAATATCCATTTCTAGACTGCATTCTAGCCTGGGCAATAGAGCAAGATTTCCATTCTCTCTCCCTCTTTTCTTCTTCTTTTTCTCTTTCTTTCATTCTCTTTTTATTCCTTCTCTCTCTTCCTCCTCTTTAAAAAAAAAAAAAAATAATAATAATAATAATGAAAGAGAGAAAAAAAAAAAAAGAAAAAAAAATTGCCCCAAGCTAACCAACTCCAAGTTGCAAAAGAAAAGGGCTTGGTTCTGTCCCCGCCTGTAGAGTCTGTGCACCGGATTTGTGCCCTCCCTTCAGTTCTAGGCAGGAGGCTTCTCACCCCATTGAAATTGTTACAAAGTTCAGCTAGAGATTTCCTTCTCCCTGTGGAGTCAGATGAGTCAGAAGATTTTGCTTTAGTCATTGTTGTAAAGGGTGTACTTAGTACATGCTTTTTACAAGCCATGTTATAAAAACTTTTTCCTCTTCAGAAGGAATATTTTGATGATGTTTTCTTTGCCTGCAAGACTATTTATTGTTTTGTTGCTTGCATTGTATATACATGTCAATCTAATTCACAGGGAGAAAAGTATCGTAAAGATACCTCTAAAAAATTGGCTACGTGTGGCCAGGTGCAGTGTTCAGCTTAACTTTAATTAGATATCTATACTTCGGATTATGAGTGTCTGGATATCATTATCTGTTTAAATATTTGATATTTGATTATTTAGATATATTTAAAAATATTCCACAGAATGTGTGACTGTGTGTTTTTAACATTGTGATAATTTTATATTAGACTTTTATTTGGAATTATTATCAGATAGAAGATGACAAATACGTCTTTCAAAGCTTTGTTTCCAGTAGGAGCAATTACAGTTATGATTTAAAATGAAGTATGTGGAATGAAGCAGACCTGGAATCTGGTTCATATTAAAACATCCCCTATTAAGAAATAATTCAGCCTAGTGTTGTGTCTAAAATAGAGCCTCAGAGAATACATTCAGCTTCATTGATCCAACAAGTAAATACCTGCTTTGTGAAACTCTAGTCTTAACAATGTTAAAGATTTAAATATGATATTGAAGGCCATTGTGGAATTAAAAAAATATGGTGAACTTATTATATTATGATACACTTTAATTCCTAAATTGATTTAAAATGAATAGTATGGATCTGAAGTCTGTCTATACAGCAGGAAATAGGTAAGTAATTACAGCTTGTAGGAGAGTTACTTGAAGTGGTAAATGATTTTATTGGAGGTGGAATATCTGTCAAGAGATGACAGCTCATATTAGGATCTCATAGTGTTTACGTTTTTTGGAATGTGGTGCTTATGCAAAAGTTATCAGCTGAAGCTTTTTTTGTTGTTGTTGGGGAGAGTGTGAAAGGTGTTAAAATGTTTGATTCCAAAGTAAAATAACAAATTTGGGCAACTCTGATAACCTAATATATTGTTTCTCTGTAATAAAGTGATGTCTAACTGTTCAGAAATTAAAACAGACATTTCAGGTATCTCCCAATATATATCATTATATTTGTCTTTAAGTCAAATCCAGACTTCTTCCTTATTGAATAACTATGTTCTGGCTGCCTAGGTAAGTTTGTATAGACCTAGCAAACAGAGCAGTAGGTTTCAGTATTTTTTGTAGTTCACTGCTTTTTACTTCCTTGATAAACATGTAGTGAAGATTAATTATAGATATGAAAGGTGCTGGTGTAATTGTATAAGTCTCATCTGACAACCACAGTACATGAAATTGAGGCTGCTTTAAAGGGGCTCTGTGTGTGTAGGTATGTGTGGATAGAGTTTTCTGAATTTAAGGAATTTCTGTACATAAACAACACAGACCTATATCCTTGCTATTGTTCAATTGTGATTTATATTTTAGAGAGCTAATATCTGTAATATGATAGAACTGTGGTTACTCTAGAAATCTCATGCCATCTGTGTCAGGGCTATTTCATTGCTTTTCCATGTCAGAGAAATCAAAGCAGCTTGAGGAAAAAAAAGAGTGGAAATTAATGATATACTGAGATAATACGTATTTTCATATATCATTTTGATGCTGTTTTGGAGAATGCCTTAGGTAGTACATAGGTAGGCAGATGGGGATTTTTAAGTACATAAGCTGTAAATCAATCCATTCAGTCAGATCATTTAACTTATAAGGAAAAAAGGATGAGGAACAATACTACATTTTAATGTACAGAAATAACCTCAGTTGTTTAACATTTCCTTTTTGGCTTGTTAACAGCTTGTGGGTAGATGTAGCCCTGGATTATTATTACTTGGTTACCTTAGGATATTGACCAGAAGGAAATGGACAGGAAAATGGCAGAGAGATCTAGGGAATGAAGTACTCATTTGAAAAAACAGTCAAAAGGAACAAATTATCAATTATTTGAGAATGAGGTCTCAGAAATGAGATTATATGTTTTTGAAAGCAGTAGCAAAAGTAGAGGATTTATTTATTTGTACCATTCTAGTTACAAAAGGATTACAAAGTAGATGGGTTACTTATCTTTGGTAATATGGATTTTAGATCAAGGTGAATTGAGGGGGATGATGGGGAGAACCTGCTTTTCTTACTGCAAAGATTCCTCTAAACTTGAGCTCTGGGCTTGCTCTCACCCTCCAGGGGTAACTTGTTCATCTCTTGGTTAGAATAATATGTACTTGGGCAGCTCAGTGGGGACTGCATGATCTTTTCAGTTCCAGTCTCTAATGTTGGTATCAAATAAGCATTTTCATTATTTAACAAGTCATCTCATTTAGGTGCCTGTATCCTAGTAAAAAGTATCCTGCCTCAGTAATAGTCTGTACATATAAGCATTTAAACCATTAGTATGTTATAGGTCTTAATATCAGTGTTACTATACATATTAAATAAAATTTTACCTTAAAGCTCTAATTTAGACTAAAACTTGTACTATTTTTTTTAGGACAGCCAGTAGAGGGGACTTCATGTTTTCTGCGGATCGTTTGGTAGGTGGAGGCTTTACGTTTTCATTTCATTGTTTTGCCTAGTGATATAACCATGGTAGACCAAGGAGTATTTTTGTTCTAGAGCATTCTGGGACTGAAAGAGATTGTACTAAGTAACCATCATCTTACTAGGCTTATGAAGTGTTGTTTTACTGTTGCATTAAAGATCTGCTTCAATACCTTTTTACCTCAAAACATTGCCCATGAACTAATTTCCTGTATTTCTGAAATACCATTACCTCTCCACTGGATCTTGGTAATTTGATTCTCAGCAATTCTTAAGTGCCTCCTCTTAGTACAGTGAAATATATTAAAAGAAAACCAAAAATGTAAGGAGAACTTATAGTTACACTGGTGGTATTCAGTGAATGTACAAAAACTAATACATTTCTTGTAGTTTATGTGGGCAGGGGGGTGGTGCTTATTTTGCCTCTTTCCTAAACTATGCTTCACATGTGAAATAGTACATTTGACTGTCTATGCTTTCCTCAGGGACTTTGTATTAAGGATTGACCAAGCCCAGTTCTGTTTAGCTAGTGTGATCTGGGAGGGTCTCAGCCCAAATTGGTTTGTCTTCAGGGTAAGCACTGTGTTTTCTTCTTGTATTAATATCTAAGCATGCTCAGTGCTTGGGAGTGAGGTTGATATGTTTTCTGCTGTGGTTACTAGTTTTAATCCAGAGTAGAAATATATATCACATTCAGAAAAAAGTTTAGTGTATATTTATATTCATATATAGTTTAATGTATATTTATTTGTAGTGTATATTCATGAAGTTTAGTGTATATTTCATGAATATATATTTCATGAATTTATTTCACTAAACTTATGTGAATCAGGCATTGTGCTAGGCTGTGTCTGGAGAGATGAGATACAATAGTGAAGAATGTAGGTATGGTCCCTAATCTCATGGTGTTTACAATCTTAAAAATTAGATTTACAAACTAAGTATGAATTTGGGAAAAGAAAAGGAATGAACATGGCTCTAGCCCCAAAGTTATAAACAGATTGAAAAGACATTATTAAAAGGAATGTGAATAAAAGGCATGAAACTTTTATTTAGGTTTTACCTAAGGAATTTTTTTCTAAAAGAGTATAGACAACTCCTGTTCTGCTTTTGGCCATAAATATTTTTGGTTCAGAGACCAATTTTATTTAAAATTATTTGAGTTTTCAGTGGCAGTAATAACCCTTGGATAGTACCAAGATAAATGTGGTTGACATTCCTGGAGCAAAAGTTAGGTTATTCTATCTTTTATGCTTTTATCAAACCAAAAGAACAGTGTTGAAGAACTTGTATCTTAGTGGCTGCTGTTTTGGTATTTACTGATAGAAAATGGTTCCTCTTTCTTTTGCTGTTCTTATGCTCTTTTTCTATAGAAAGTAGGAGTTAAGTTCATAGTGATTGTAGGATGCTTCCCTGAAAGGGCAAGCATAATCTTAGCCCATTGAAATAGCAAGGACCTATGGCATAATTCGCTTGAGGGATGATGATTTGTACCTGTCTCTGTTCTTTGCAGGTAGCTTTGAAGGTCCTGATACTGGGTGAAAAAAGGGTCTGTTGTGGTTGTGGTAGAGACTAGAGCTGTTTAGTTATATGTTCTTGAGGATTTCTAGTACACTGTCTCCTACAGCACAAGGGTCCCATTACAGTGAACATTAATTTTATCCTGAATTTGTCAGGGTTGGCTTCCTTGG
>JAZHEH010000625.1:0-30044 GCA_036589455.1 Ateles fusciceps
GAAAGATATATTTGAATCTTCTTTGCTGTGTGTATGTTCAACTCAGAGAGTTGAACCTATGTTTTTGTTAAGCAGTTTAGAAACACACTTCGGGTAGAATCTAGAAAGGCACATTTCAGACTGAATGGAGGCCTATGGTGAAAAGAAAAATATCTCACAATAAAAACTAAGAGGGAGCTCTTTGTGAATCTGCTTTGCAATGTGTGCATTCACCTTCCAGAGTTTAACTGATGTTTGTATTCAGCAGCGAAGAAACACCCTTTGTGAGGAATCTAAAAACAGATAATTCAAATGACACCTAGCCTATGCAAAAAAACAAAAAGCTGGCTTTTTAACCCAGTGGAATTATCTTTGAAACTGCTTTGCTGTGTATCTGATCAACTCAGAGATATGAAGGTATTTTTTGTTTCAGCAGTTTCGAAAAACACTTTTTGTAGAATCTAGAAAGGGACATTTCAGAGTGAATGGAGGTTTATGGTTTCCCCCGTGTCGGACTGTGGAGTGTTCTTTGTTGAAGACACTGAGCCAGACCAAGAAACATCTAGGCTTCTCAGAAATGAGGCAGACAGAGAAAGTGAGAGCCTAGGTCTGAGTCCAGGACAAATACATCACAATGCCACCACTATTGGCATCCCATGGAGAGGAGTGCCAAACGGTTGACTTGGCCAATAAGGCCACCTTTGGAGTGACAGAGATACTTGCCACATGCCATTTTTGGCTCCTTGTTTCAGCCCTGTGTCGAGCTGTGGCTAGATTTCTCAATGAGGGCAAAGGAGTGAGAATGGGAACCATCTTCTTTGAGGTCACTGGGCAGCACTCCTGCAGGTGGACAGTGAGATGTGGTGAGGCTTTTGTCCATGCCTAGGGGGTGAGATCACATTTGTCCTAAGAAAGAGACAGCTGAGGATGGGGAGGTGACTGAAACCCATGCTGGTCCAACACAGCTCCCTCCCCCACGTTGCTCAAGCTTTCACCAATACTAGATCTAACCATCAGGGAAATGACTTACAACGAGCCACATGACTCAGTCAGAGACACGGATAGAGGCTCAGCAAAAGAGAGGTTGTTGTGTAAGAAACCACCCTCTGGTGCACAGGGCACATGCATCCCATGAAACACACACACACACACACACACACACACACACACACACCCTGATGAAGAGTGAGAGAAAAACAGGGAGCAGGAAAGAATAGACAGAGAAACCAGAGAGAGACATACAGGTGCACACACACAAACAACACCCTTTGCACACATACAGACACATAGCAGTGGAAGAGAATCAAGCACCCCTGGCAGCCTCTGCTCCCCCAGTGTTCCCTCCACCTGAGGTTTCTTCCTCCTGGCCCACTGTCCGAGAATCCTTTCCTCTGGAGATTATCCTGTGGATGTCCTAACAAAGAGGAGCCTGAGACCCTTTCCTGACACACTGCCACAGGAAGCTACTCCTTTGTGAAGTCTCAAAAACCCATCGCCAGGGCAATGCTGAACATCACTGTGACCCGAGGAGCAGCTCGTGCAACGCGCATACACAGTGACGAGGCAACCTCGACTTGTCCCTGGCTCTGAAAAGTCAGGATTCGGCCCATTTAAGTAATGGTTGTGGCAGAGGTGGTGGAGGAAAAATATGAGGTGAAAACGGCGGGTTTGGGGAGGCCTGGGAAAGGGGAATGTGCAAGACCAAGCCAGGGTCAAACCCATAGGACTCCTGTACTCAGGGCCTCCAGAGGCGAGCAGTCTTCTGCTTTGGCTCCTGGCGGAAGAGGAGATTCAGGTCACCCGATGAAATCTTCAGAATCCTCCTCAGATCCCATTTAGATTCCACCTGGGTAAGCGGGAATGGGATTACAGTGGAGAGAGGCGAGAAAAACCTCATTGGTCACAAAAAAAACCCATGGGCCCCAAGGCCTGGTGCCCCACCCTGACACCAGGCAGGTACCCCTGACACAATCTCCTCTGCACCCAACAAAATCCAATCCCTTTGGCTCACTTCCTGGCATCCATGACAGCCAAAAGATTCAGTGCTTCTGGCACTTTCCCCAGGAGCAGATGAGCTGGATGGCAGTCAAGAATGAGAGAGGAATGGCAGGTGAATTGCAGCACCACCTTGTGGAGAGGGCAAAGGCCAAGCAGGCAGCCATGGAGTGGGACATGGAGACTGAGAGAGCGTCCCTGTCCCATACAAGGAGGGAAGCTCATTGCTCCATGATCATCGCACCTGCCCAATCATCCAAAAACAGATTTTGAGTGGGAAACAGACATGAAATGCATCCCTACCAAGCTTCCCCCTGCTGGACTGGGGATTGTTCTTTGTTGAAGACACTGAGCCAGACCAAGAAGCCTCTAGGCTTCTCAGAAGCAGGGCAGACAGAGAAAGAGGGAGGACAGAGCCTAGGCCAGAGTCCAGGCCAAAGACAGCACAATGACATCTCTACAGGCACCCAGGAAGAGGGGGAATGCCAAACAGTTGATTTGGCCAGAAAGGCTAGTGTTGGAGTGACAGAGGTTCTTGCCACATCCTGTTCTTGGTGCTCTGTTCCAGCCCTGTTTCGAGCTGTGGCTAGATTTTTCAGTGATGGCAAAGGCCAGAGAAGTGAGAACCATCGTTTTGGAGGTCTGTGGGCAGCCCTCCTGCAGGTGTACAGTGAGCTGTGTTGAGGCTTTCGTGCATAACTGTGCTGTGTGATCATCTTGGCCCTAAGAAAGAGGACACTCAGGATGGGGAGGTGAGTGAAACACATGCTGGCTTGACGCAGCTCCCTCCCCCACGTTGCTCAGGCCTTAACAAACACCAGTTGGAACTACCAGGGAAACGTCTCATGAAAGATCCCACAGGCCCCAAGGCTTGGTGTCCCCCACACCACCACCCCACAGGTACCTCTTACACAACCTCCACTGCACCCAGGGAAAACCAATCCCTTTGGCTCACTCCCTGGCATCAGTAGCAGCCAAAAGATTCAGTGCTTGAAGGCACTTTCCCTAGGAGCCGAGGAGCCCTATGACTCTCAAGAAAGAGATAGGATGTTCAGGTGAATTGGAACACCGCCTTGTGGAGAGGAAAAAGGCCAGCCAGGCAGCCATCGAGTGGAACATGGAGACTGACAGAGCATTCCTCTCCCACACGGGGATGGAAGCCTAGATATCCACAATCATCGCACCTGCCCAATCATCCAGAAATGGGTTTGGACGGGGAAACAGACATGAAAAGCATTCCCACTAAGTTTCGACCTCCTGGATTGTGGAGTGTTGTTTTTTGAAGACACTGAGCCAAACCAAGATGCCTCTTGGCTTCTCAGAAATGGGACAGACAGAGAAAGAGGGAGGACATAGCCTAGGCCGGAATCCAGGCTAAGTACAGAACAATGCCACCTGGGTGGGGCGGCGCAGTGCAAAATGGTTGACTTGGCCAGAAAGGCCAGCGTTGGAGTGACAGACATTCTTGACACATCCTGTTCTTGGTGCCGAGTTTCGGCCCTGTGTTGAACTTTGGCTAGATTTTCTCAATAAGGATAAGGGCAATATAAATGGGAACTATCTTCCTTAAGGTCAGTGAGCAACCGTCCTGCAGGTGGAGAGTGAGCTTGGGGGAGGCTTTTGTCCATGGCTGGGTGGTGTGATTGTCTTGCTTCTAAGAAAGGAGCCGCTCAGGATGGGGAGGTGAGTTAAATCCATGCTGGTGAGATGCAGCTCCCTCCCCCACATTGCCCAGGCCTTTACAAAATCCAGCTGGAGCCACTGGGGAAATGTCTGACCACAGGTCATGCAACCCAGTCAGAGAGGCTCAGCAAAAGAGAAGCCATCCTGCAACACCGCCTTGTGGAGAGGGCAAATGCCCACTAGGCAGCCATCACTGGGACACAGAGTGATTCCAGGAGCCCTAACACGTGGTGCTCCACCCTGCCACCCGGGAGGTACCCTCACACATCCTCCCCTGCACCCAGCAAAACCCAATCCCTGGGCTTGCTCTGTGGCATCTGTGGCAGCCAAAAGATTCAGGGCTTGAAGGCAATTTTCCCCAGGAGCAGAGGAGCCCGATGGCCATTAGGAATGAGAGAGTAAGGGCAGGTCAATTGCAGCACCACCGTGTGGAGAGGGCAAAGTCCTGGGAGAGAGAGAAACCAGAGGGAGAAATACAGGTGCATAAACACAAACCACACCGCTTCCACACACACAAACACAGGGTAGTGGCACAGTATCACTCACCCCTAGGAAGCCCCTGAAGCTGCAGTGTTCCATTGTCCACCACTACGACACTCAGGTTAGAAAACAGCCCACAGTCACACAGGCAGAGGTGTTCTGGAGTGACCAGGGCACGATATTGGGGAGACTCACGTGTACACTCTGGGCACAGGCCTGAGACTGGGATTCCACGCTGCTCTGCCAGTGCTCCCTCTGCCTGAGGTTTCTTCCTCCTGTCCCACCTTCAGCAAATCCTGGCCTCTAAAGAATATCCTGTGGACTTCCAGGTGAGGAGAAGCCTGAGCCCTGTTCCTGACACACTGTGTGTCTCTCTCTGGTTTCTCTCTCTCTTCTTCCCGCTTTCTTAGCCTAGTGCCCATGCACGAAGCATGAGCGGCTCCACGGGTCATAGTGAAGTTCACCATTGTTATGGGTTCCTGAGACATCACAAAGGAAGAGCCCTCTGTGGCAGTGTGACAGGTACAAGGCTCCAGCCCCTACTCACCAGGACATCCACAAGATAGTCTCTGGAGGGCAGGATTCACTGAAGGTGGGTTAGGAGGAAGAAATCTCAGTCAGAGAGAGCACCAGCCGAGCAGCGAGGAATCCCAGTCTCGGGCATGTGCCGACGGTGTACATGTGAGTCTCCCCCAATTGTCATGCCCTGGTCATCTCCAGGACAACTCCCCCTGTTTGCCCATGGGCTGCTGTCTCATGCAGGGGTGCTAGTGGTGAAAAACAGAACCCTGTAGCTTCAGGGACTACCTGAGGGCAAGTGATACTGTGCCACTGCTGTGTGTCTGTCTGTGGAAGGGATGTCATTTGTGTGTACGCCTGTAGGTCTTTCTCTGGTTTCACTCTCTCTTCTTTCCCACTATCTCTCTTTCTGATTCACTGCATATGTATGGAACGTGTGTGTGTGTGTGTGTGTGTGTGTGTGTGTTGTTGGGACACATGTGCCCTCTGTGCCAGAGGGCGGTTTCTTGCACGATGATGTCTTTTGCTGAGCCTCTTCCCGCGTCTCTGCCTGGGTCGCATGGTCAGTTATCAGTCGTTTCCCTGGCGTCTCCAGCTGGCGGTTTTGAAGGTCTGGGCAACGTGGGGGAGGGAGCTGCGTCAGACCAACATGGGTTTCAGTCACCTCCCTATCCTGAGTAGCCTCTTTCTTAGGACCAAGGTGATCACACACCCCAGCCATGGACAAAAGCCTCACCACAGCTCACTGTACACCTGCAGGAGGGCTGCCCAGCTACCTCAGAGATGATGGTTCTCACTTCTGTCGCCTTTGCCATCATTGAGAAATCTAGCCACATCTCGACACAGGGCTGGAACACAGCTCCAAGAATGGAATGTGGCAAGCGTCTCTCACTCCAGTGCTGACCTTTCTGGCCAAGTCAACCGTTTGGCACTCCCCCAACCTGGATGTCTGTGGAGGAGGCATTGTGCTGTATTTGGCCTCAAATCTTCCCTGTACTACATCCTGTGTCTTTCTCTGTAGAGGTTGCTTGTACTGCTTTGGGTCTTCAACAAAGAACAGTCCTCAGTCCAGCAGGCGGAAACTTCATAGGGATGTCTTTCATGTCACTTTCCCCCCTCCAGAACTGTTTCTTGATGATTGGGCAAGTGTGATGATCATGGAGCTCTTGGCTTCCATCCCCATGAGGGACAGGGAAGTTCTCTCGTTCTCCATGTCTCACTGGATGACTGCCTGGGTGTCCTATGCCCTGTCCAGCAGGCAATTTTGCAATTCACCTGCCCTTCCTCTCATTATTGATGGCTTCAGGGCTCCTCTGCTCCTGTGGAAAGTGCCTTCAAGCACTGAGTCTTTTGGCTGCAACGAATTCCAGGGAGTGAGTCATAGGGATTGGGTTTTGTTGATTGCAGGGGAGGTTGCATCACAGGTAACTGCCTTTTGGCGGTGTGGGGACACTAAACCCTGGGACCCATGGGATCTTTCTGAGCCATAGTGAGGGCCTTCCTGCCTCTCTCCATTGTAATCCCATTCCCACTTACCAAGGTGGGATCTAAATGGGATCTGAGGAGGCGTCTGGAGAGCCCATGGGGCATCATGAATCTCTTTCTTCCACCCGGAGCTGAAGCAGAAGACCCTTCGCTCCTGGAGTCCCTGAGAACAGGAGTGCTATGTGTCTGATGCAAGCTTGGTCTCGTGCACCCCCCCTTTCTGAGGCTTTCCCAAAACCGCTGCTCTCGCCGCCACTTTCTCTGCCACCAGCTCCACAGCAGCCGTATCTTAAAGGGGCTGCAGCCTGACTTCTGGGAGCCAGGCACGAGTCAGGTCGGCCAAGCCACTGTGCATGCAGAAAGCACTAGCCACTCCTTGGGTCATAGTGACATTCACCATTACCCTGGTGATGGGTTCCTGAGATGTCACAAAGAAGGAACCCCCTGTGGCAATGTGTCAGGAATGGTGCTCAGGCTCCTCCTTGCCAGGATATTCACGGGAGAGTTTCCGGAGGCCAGGATTCACTGAAAGTGGGTGTAGAGGAAGAAACCTCAGGCAGAGGTAGAGCAGGGGGGAGTAGCAGGGAATCCCAGTCTCAGGCCTGAGTAAACGGTGTATACCTATGTCTCCCCAGTTGCCATGCCCTGGTCATCTCCAGGACACCTCTGTGTGTGTGCCCGTGGGCTGCCCTCTCACCAAAGTGTTGTAATGGTGGACAACAGATCCCTGCAGCTTCATGAACTGCCTGGGGTTGAGTGATACTGTGCCACTGCTGTGTGTCTGTGTATGTGGAAGGGTTGTTGTTTGTGAGTGTACGCCTGTATGTCTCTCTCTGGTTTCTCTCTCTCTTCTTTCCTGCTCCCTCTTTTTCTGACTTGCTGCATCTGTGTGTGTGAGTTTGTGTGTGTGTGTTAGGATGTGTGTGCCCCATGTGCCAGAGGGAGGTTTCTTGCATGATGGCCTCTCTTTGACTGAGCCTCTCCCCCGCAGCTCTGCCTTGGTCTCATGGCCAGTCATCAGTCAGTCGTTTCCCAGGCTGTTAGAGCTGGCGTTTATGAAGACCTGCGCAACGTGAGGAGGGGAGCTGCGTTGGACCAACATGAGATTCAGTCACCTCCCAATACTGAGCGGCCTCTTTCTTAGGACCAAGATAATCACACACCCCCAGCCATGGACAAAAGCCTCACCACAGCTCACTGTCCACCTGCCAGAGTGCTGCCCATCAACCTCAAAGAAGATGGTTCTTATTTCTCTGGCCTTGGCACTTACTGAGAAATCTAGCCAAAGCTAGATACAGGGCTGGAACACTGTGACAAGAACGGGATGTGGCAAGCATCTCTGTCACTCCAGTGCTTGTCTTTCTGGCCAAGTCAACCATTTTGCACTCCCCCACCCTCGGATGCCCATGGAGGTGGCACTGTGCTGCATTTGGCCTGTACTATGATCTGGGCTCTGTCCTACCTCTTTCTCTGTAGGAGTTTCTTGGTATGGCTTAGTGTCTTCAACAAAGAACACTACCTAGTCCAGCAGGGGAAACTTCATGGGGATGCGTTTCATGGCTGTTTCCCCCCTCCAAAACTGTTTCTGGATGATTCAGAAGGTGTGATGATCATGGAGTTCTGGGTTTCCATTATCGTGTGGGACAGGGACACTTTCTTGGCCTCCATGTGCCACTGGATGGATGCCTCGTTGGCCTTTCCCCCTCTACACAAGGTGGTGGTGCAATTCATCTGCCCTTTCTCTCTCATTCTGGAGGGCAAAATGGATCCTCTGCTCCTGGGGAACATGTGTTCAAGCACTGATTACTTTGACTGAATCTCTTTCTGCAGAATTTAAAAACATATATTTTCATGAAAACCACAGCCTATGGGAAAAAACAGAAGACTGTCTTTGAAACCCAGAGGAAAGATATCTCTGAAGCTGCTTTACTGTGAACTTATCTTTTGTTTCAGCAGTTTAGAAACACACTTCTTGTAGAATCTAAAAAGGGCATTTTAGGCTGAATGGAGTGCTATGGTACAAAGACAAATATCACACAATACAAACTAAAAGGAAGCTGCTTCTGAAACTGCTTTGCAGTGTGTGCATTTGCACTCCAGAATGTAAATGATGCTTGTATTCAACAACTTACAGACCCTCTTTGTGCAGATTTTGAAAACAGATATTGAAAACAAAACCCCAGCCTGTAGGAAAAACAAGAATGACTGTCTTCAAAACTAAGAGGAAAAGATACTATTGAAACTCTTTTGCTGTGAGTTTGTTCAACTCAGAGAGTTGAAACAATGTTTTGATTCAGTAGTTTAGAAACACACTCGGGTAGGATCTAGAATGGGACATTTCAGACTGAATCGAGGCCTATGGTAAAAAGACAAATAACTCAAAATAGAAACTAAAAGGAAACTATTTCTGAAACTGCTTTGCAATGTGTGCATTCACCTTCCAGAGTTTAAATAATCTCTGTATTCAGCAGTGTAGGAACACTGTGTAGAATCTAAAAACAGATGTTTCCAATGAAACACAGGCCTATGAAAAAACCAGAAAGACTGGATTTGAAACCCAAGTAAATGATAACGTTTAAATTGCTATACTGTGTGTCTTTTCAACACAGAAAGTTGAACCTGTGTTTTGATTCAGCATTAGAGAAACACACTTCATGGAGGATCTAGAAAGGGACATTTCAGACTGAATGTGGGCCTATGGGGAAAGGTGATATATCTCATTATAAAAATTAAAAGGAAGCTATTTGGGAAACTGATTTGTAATGTGTGCATTTACATTGCAGAATTTAACTGATGTTTGTATTCAGCAGCTTACAAACACTCTTTCTGTAGAACTTAAAAACAGATATTTCCAAGGAAAACCCAGGCTCTGGGAAAAACCAGAATGGCAGACCTTGGAACCCAGGGAAAAGATATCTTTGAAACTGATTTGCTGTGTGTCCGTTCAACTCAGAGAGTTGATCCTGTGTTTTGAATCAGCAGTTAAGAAACACACTTCATATAGAATCTGGAAAGAGACATTTCAGACTCAATTTATACCTATGGTGAAAAGACAAATATCTCACAATAAAAAATAAAAGGAAGCTATTTCTGAAACTGCTTTGTAATGGGTGGATTCAGCGTTCAGAGTTTAACTGATGTTTTTATTCTGCAGCTTAGAAACACTCTTGGTGTAGAATCTAAGAGCATGTATTTTCAACCAAGCCCTGGCTTATGGGAAAAACCTGAAAGACTGGCTTTGAAACCCACAGGAAAGATATCTTTTTGGGGACTGCCTGAGGAGACAGGGGCTGGTTGCTATGGGCTTCTGGTTCCCTTCTCAATCTCCCCTGCTTGTCATAAATCTTCCCACTAGCCACCTGACTCTCTGGCTTTTCCTTTTTGACTTCTGCATGCCTGTGTTTCCATCTCGTCATGAGGTGCACCTGAGGGGGACCGTCCTAGCGACTCGTGGGCTCCACAGTAGCCTGATGGCATCAAGCCTAGAAGCTAAGCAGGGTCGGGTCTCAATGGGCTTGGATGAGGGACTGCTTGGGGAGGCTTGGGGCTACAGGCTTTTGGCTTCCTGCTCCCCCCCTGGATTTTTTGCTTCTCACAACTCTTCCCAACCACCCACTAACTCTCTGACCCTTTCTTTCAAGCTAACCTGATCCAGCCCACTGCCAGGGACCTGACTGTGGGGCTTCATCTAGGCAGCGTCGGAAAACCATAGCATTCTGATGGTCAGGGGTGGTTTAGAAATGTTGCAACAAAGGGAAAAAGCAGAAAAAGAGGAGGAAGCCAAAAGCCTCCAGGCATGGACAATCTACGTGGTACCCCATCCAAGTGGCAGTAAGGCCCGACCCTGCTTAACTTCCTGGCTGGGGAGCCCTCAGTCCACTATGATGATGGGAGGCTGCCAGAATGGACTTCCACAAAGAAGTCCCAGGTGGAGGTGGAGGCTCAGGTGATCAGAAAAGCGGGTTGTCAGGGAATCAGAGTGTGGTTGAGAAGAGTTGCCAAAAGCAGGTTAAAGCAGAAAGACAGTGAGAAGCCAAAAGCCTACGGCCACCAGACTCCCGAGGTGATCTCTTATCTAAGGTCCAGCTATGCCCTGCCCTGCTCAGCTTGCGTGCTGGGGCATCCTCAAGCTGCTATGCTGACCAAGGTAAGCCTGGACAGACCCCCACAGAAAGGTCCAAGTAAGTGTTAGGGGTTCAGATGGGCATAAAATGGTGTCCAGAGATACGGGGGGAGGATTAAGAAATGTTGCCACAAGAAGTAGGGGATTAAGAAGTGTTGTGACAAGAAAGGAAAAGCGGGAAGAGTGGGAAGCCAAAAGACTCCAGCCCCCATCTCCTCAGAAGGTCCCCCATCCAAGTTTCAATCAAGCTCAACCCTGTTTAGCTTCTGGGAAGAGGCATCCTCAGGCTGCTATGGCCCATGGGACCTGCAAGGGCAAACCACCACAAAATGTTCCTTGGCTGTGGCTAAAACACCAGTAGGCAGGGGCCCAGAAGCTAAGCCATGTTGAGCCTGGCAGGGGCTTGGATTGGGGACTGCCTGGAAAGACTGGGGCCTGGAGGGTTTTGCCTTTTCACCTTCTTCGTGCTCTTCCCTCTTGTCCAAACGCTTCCCAACTGCGCTCTGGCTCTGTCCCCCCTTTACCACTTGCCTACACCTGTGCCAAGGCCCAAGACCTCCCCATGTGGGTTTGCCTCAACATCCTCCAGCCGCCATAGTAGACCTATGGCACTGAAGCCCAGAAGCTAAGAAGGTTTGCGCCTGGCTGGGGATTGGATGGGGGAACACCGTGGGAGATGGGAGCTGGAGGCTTTGGCTACCTGATTCCTCCCCATTCTCCAGTGCTTGTCACCACGCTTCCCTAGTGCCTCCTGACACTCTGGCTTTCCATTTCACGTTCCTGCCTACCTGTGCCCCGCCAAGGATAGGGACCTGTCCCTGGGTGTTTGTCCCTGCAGCCACCTGGCACCATAGCAGCCTGAGGTCTTCCCAGCCCAGAAGCTAAGCAGGGTCAGGCTTGACTTGGACTTGGATACGGGACCACATGGGGAGACAAGAAGTTGGAGGCTTTTGCCCTCCCTCTTTCTACTGCTTTGCTCCGCTTGTCCCAATGCTTCCCAACCACCCCATGACTCACAGTTCCCACTTTTCCACCCTCATTTGATGCCATGGCAGCCTGGGATGTTCTTGTGGGGTTCCAACCTGCAGCTCTTGGATGCCATAGCATGCAAAGCAGAACCCAGAACGGATCCTAAGCGGGATGGAACCTGGCTGGGACTTGGAGGGGTGGTGCCAAGAGAGACTTGGGGCTGGTGGCTCTCTGCATCCCAGTCCCTTTTTGCTTTCCCATACTTCTCGCAATGCTTCCCAACCGCCCCCTGACTCTGTCTCCCTTCTTTCCATCAGTCTGCAAGCCTGTTGTGACCTGGGACCTCCACGTAAGTGTTCATCCCAGTAGTCCCCGGGTGCCATGGCACACTGAGGGCTCACCAGCCTGAGACATAAGCAGGGTCGGGCCTGACTCGGGTTTGGATGAGGGACCTACTGGTGGGACAGGTGGCTGGAGGCTTTTGCCTTCTTGTTCTTTTTCCGTTTTTCCCTGATTGTTTGAATGCTGCACAACCAGCCCCTGACTCTCTGGCCAGACCTTTTCCACCTGCCTGAGCTGCTGTTGTGACCCAGGATCATAATGGAATGGTCTGTGAAGTCACTGAATGACATCACATCCTGGGGGGTGCCTCAGAAGCTAAGCAGGGTCAGGCTTAGCTTGGGCTCCGATCGGTGACCACCTGGGGCAATGACGACTGGAGGCTGTTGGCTTCCAGTTCCCATCACTGAGACGTCCATCACCACCTGTGGAAGTCTGACCTGCAGACCCTGACTCAACTATGGATGAATGAATGCACTCTCACACCATTACAGTGATATAAGTGGGCTAGGAAAGACCATAGCCAGCTCCCCATGTGAGTTTGTGTAGGCAGGCCCGAGGTGCCATAGCAGCCCTAGGGCTCCACAACCCAGAAGCTAAGCAGGGTTGGGCCTTGCTGGGGCTTGGATGGGGGATTGCCTGCAAAGACCAGGGGCTGGAGACTTTTGCCTTTTCAACTTCTTCATGCTTTCCCTCACTTGATCAGATGCTCCCCAACAGCCCCCTGACTCTCTATCCCCATTTTCTCCCTTTCCTACGCTTCTGCCTCAGCCTGGGACTTTCCTGTGAACATTTGTCTCACAAGCCCCCAGGCACCATAGCAGTTCAGGGCACTGCAACCTGGAATCTAAGCAAGGTCTGGCCTGATTGAAGCATGGATGGGGGCCATGTGGGGGAGACGGGGGCTGGAGGCTTTGGTTTTTCAATTCCTCCCCATTCCCCTCTGCTTGTCTCACCACTTCTCAAGCACCTCCTAACACTCTGGCTTTCTAATTCATGTTCCTGCCTGCCTGTGCCCCCACCAAGGACAGGGAGCTTTCTGTGTGTGTTTGTCCTGGCAGCAGCCAGCACCATAGCAGCCTGAGGGTGCCCCAGCCCAGAGGCTAAGCAGGGTGGGGCTTGGATGGGGGCCCACCTAGGGAGACCAGGAGCTGGAGGCTTTTGCCTTCCATCTTTCTTCCACTTTGCCCCGCTTGTCGCAACATTTCCCAACAACCCCCGACTCATTGACCTCCCCAATTATCCACCAACCTGTGTCCCCACGGTGGCCCAGGATGTTCTTGTTGGGGTCTGCCCAGCAGAACTTGGGCGCCATAGCATTGTGAGGGGGCCCTAGCGTGGAAGCTAAACAGGCTTTAGCCTGGCTGCGGGCTTGGATAGGGGCCACCTGGGGGAGACTGGGGGCTGGAGGCTTTTCCTTTCCCAATTTCTTTTGCTTTCCCTTCCTTGTCACAATGCTTCTCAACTGCCCCCTGACGTTGGCCCCCTATTTTCCCTCAGCTTGCAAGCCTGTCTGAGCCTGAGGCTTCCCTGTACAGGTTCATCTTGGTAGACTTTGGGCATCATAGCACACTGAGGGTGCCCCAACCTGGGAGCTATGCGCAGTTGAGCCTGTCTTGGGCTTGGATTGAGGACCACCTCAGGGGAAAGGGGGCTGGAGACTTTTTGCTTCTTGTTGTTTTTCTGCTTTCCCCCCAATAGTTGCAATGCTTCTCAACAGCCTGCTGACTCTCTTTCCAGATTTTTCCATCTGTCTGTGCACCTGCCATGGCCTGGGACCTCCCTGAATGGGTGTGTATCTGAAGTCACCTAATGCCATTGCAGTCTGGAAGCTAAGCTGTGTCGGGCCTGGCTTGGGCTTAGATGGGGGAAAGCCTGGGGGAGATGGAGTTGGAGGCTTTTGGCTTCCAGTTTTCATCCAATTTCCACAGCTTCCTGCAAAGTTACCCAACCAACCCCTGACACTCTGGCTTTTCCTTCGAAGTCCCACATGCCTTTGCCCGCCCCCACTTCCTAGGGCATCCCTCATGGGATCCATCCTAGAAGCCCTTGTGTGTCATAGCACACTGAGGGCATACCAGCATAGAATCTAAGCAGGGTCGGGCCTCAGAGGGGTTTGGATGGGGGGCTGCCTGGGGAAACTTGGGGCTGGAGGCTTTTGGCTTCCTGCTCCTTTCTGGTATTTTTGCTTGTCATAACACTTCCCAACCACCCTCTTACTCCCTGGCCCTCCCTTTCCAGCCCTCCTGCTCCCCCTACCTCACAGTCAAGGTCCTCCATATGAGGGTCCATCATGGCAGCTCCCGGGTTCAATAGCAGCCTGAGGTCGCCCCAGCTCAAAGCTAAGCAGGATCAGGACTTGCTGGGGCTTCTATGGTGGCACATCTGGGAAGATATGGGCTTGGAAGCTTGTGGCTTTATGCTTCCTTTCCACTTTCTTGTGCTTGTCACAATGCTTTACAATTGACCTCTGACTCTCTGGACCCTTCTTTTTTGTCCCCATGCACCCCCTCTGTAGCCTGAGATCTCCCCCTGGAGTCCATTTCAGCAGCTACTGGGTGCCATTGCAGCCTAAGGGCTCCCCTGACTGGAACCTAAGCGGGGTCAGTCCTTGCTGTGGCTTGTATGAAGGACCATCTGGGAAGACTGGGAACTGGAGGTTTTTGGCTTCCAGCTTCCTTTCTACTTTCCCCTGCTTGCTGAAATGCTTCCCAGATGACCCCTTACTTACTGCCCTCCTGTTTCCTGCCAGCCTTCACTCCTGTTGCGGTCCTGTATCTCCCAAGGGGTTCCATCTAGGCAGCACCCAAATCTGATAATCAGAACCATAGCAACCTGAAAGTCAGAAGGTGGTAGAGAACCCTTGTGACAAGAGGGAAAAATGACAAAAGAGCAGGAAGTCAAAAGCCACTAGGCCCTGTCTTTCCATAGAGACCACCATCCAAGCTCCATCCAGGCCTGACCCTCCTTAGCTGCCTGGCTGGGGTGCCCTCAGGCTGATATGGCAACAGGGGGCGGCCAGAACAGACACCCACGGGAAAGTTCCAGGCTGGGGCAGTGATGCAGGTGAGCAGGCCCGGATCTCCCCAGGCAGTCCCCCATCCAAGCCTCAGTCAAGCCAGACCCTGCTTAACTTCTGGGCCCAGGGTCTCTCAGGCTGCTATGGCCCACGGGGCCTGCCAGGTCAAACATCCACAAAGAGGTCCCAGCCTGTGGCAAGAATTCCAGTGGATGGGGGCCCAGAAGACATGCAGGGTCGAACTGGCAAAGTGTTGGATGGGCAACCACCTTGAAAGAACAGGACTCGAGGCTTTTGTCTTTTTGCTTTCCTCAAGCTTTCCTTCAGGCTGCTATGCTGATCAGGGTCAGCTGGGAGGAATCCCCCACGGGGAGGCCCCAGTTCGTTTTGGGGGCTCAGGTGGGTGGGAACTGGTGTCGAGAATCTGCTGGCAATTAAGACGTGTTGCCACAATTAGGGGAAAGCAGAAATAAAGTGGAAAGCAAAAAGGCTCCAGCACTGATATTCTCAGGTGACCCCCCCTCCAAGCCTCAGTCAAGCCTGAACTTGCTTAAATTCCGAGCCAAGGCACCCTCAGTCTGCTATGTTTCAAGGAGTCTGCCAGGACAAAACGTCACGAAAGAGGTCCAGGGCTGAGACAAGAATGCCATGGGGTGAGAGCTCAGAAGCTAAGAAGGATTGAGTCTGGCTGGGGCTTGGATTGGGGGACCGCCTTGGGGTACAGTGAACTGAAGTCTTTTGTCCTCTTGCTCCCTTCTTGCTTTCTCCTGATTGTCACAAAGTTTTCCAACAAACGCCGACTCTCTGTCAAGCTTTTGTCAAACTGCTTGTGCCTCTGCTTTGGCCTGGGACCTCCCTGAAGGGAGCTGTCTCTGAAGTCACAGAAAGCTATCACAGTCTGAGGGCACCTCAGCTCAAAAACTAAGCAGAGTCAGGCCTGGCTTGGGCTTGGAAGGGGGACCATCTGGGGAGATGGGGGCTGAAACCTTTTGGCTTCTGGTTAGCTTTCCAACTTCCCCTGCTTCTCTCATAGCTTCCCAACTGCCCCCTGACACTCTGGCTTTTCCTCTCCCACCCCTGTATGCCTGCACCCCAGCCACACCCTAGGGCATTCCCAATGGGGTTTGTCCTTGCAGCTCTTGGGTGCCTTAGCAGACTGAGTGTGCCCCAGCCTAGAAACTAAGCAGGGTTGAGCCTCAATGGAGCTTGGATGGGGACTGCTTGGCGAGACAGGGAGCTAGAGGCTTTTGGCTTCCCTCTGTCTCCCAGTTTTTTGCTTGTCACAATGCTTTCCAACCATCCGCTAACTCTCTGGCCCTCCCTTTCCAGCCAGCCTGCTGCACCCTGCAGCCAGGGTCCTCCTCGTGGGGGATCAGTCATTGCAGCTTCCAGGCACAATAGCAGCCTGTGGTTGCCCCAGCTCAGAGCTAAGCAGGATCAGGGCTAGCTGGGGATTGGATGGTGGAACACCTGGGAAGATAAGGGCCTGGATGCTTTTGGCTTCCCTCTTTCTTCTCTCTTCCCACTTTCTTCTGCTTGTCACAATGCTTCCGAACTGACACTTGAATTTCTGGCCCCTTCATTTTTGTCCCCTTAGCTCCCTAGCCTGAAAGCTAAGCAGGGTCAGGCCTTGCTGTGGCTTGTATGAAGGACTGCCTTGGGATACCGGGGGCTGGAAGCTTTTGTCTTCTAGCTCCCTTTCCACTTTTCCACATTTGCCACAATGCTTTCCAACTGCCCCTTTACTTACTGCCCTCCTGTTTCCTTCCCCACCTTTGCCCCTGATGTAGTTGTGGACATCCCTGTGGGGCTCCATCTAGGCAGCTCCGAACACCATAGCAGTATGAGAGTCAAGAGGCAGTTGAAAAGTGTTGTGACAAGAGAAGAAAGTTGGAAAAGAGTAAAAAGCCAAAAGCCTCCAGGCCTGGTCTTTCCATGTGGTCCAACATCCAAGGGCCAGACAGACCATACCCTTCTTAGCTTCCAGGCTGGGGCACCCTCAGGCTGCTATGGCAACTGGGAGGTGCCAGAATGGTCTCCCATGGGCAAGTCCCAGTCCGAGGCGGGGGTACAGGTAGTCAGAAATGGCGGGGTCAAAGAGTGACAGGGTGGTTGGAAAGAGTTGACAAAAGAGGGGCAAAGCCTCCAGCCGCCAGACTCCCCCAGTCAGTTTCTTATCTATGCACCAGCCATATCCTACCCTGCTCAGCTTCCATGCTAGGGCACCCTCAGTCTGCTGTGCCAAAGGGGTTCAGCTGGGATGTACACACAAGGGGAAATCCCAGTCCGTGTTGGGGGTCAACGTGGGTGGGAAATGGTGTCCAGATGGTCTGGGGGCTGTTAAGAAGTGTTGAGACAAGCCTAGGAAAGCAAGAAAAGAGCAGGTAGCCAAAAGCCTTCAGCGCTGGTCTCCCCAGGCCGTCCCCCATCCAGAGCCTCAGTCAAGCCCACCCCCTGCTTAGTTTTTGGGACCAGGCACTCTCAGGCTGCTATGGCTCAAGTGGCCTGCCTGGAAAAACCCCCACAAAGAGGTCCCAGGCTGTGGTAAGGACACTGGCCTTTGAGAGCCCAGAAGCTAAGCAGGATTGGGACTGGAAGATTATTGGATGGGGCACCACCTGGAAACACCAGGGGTCGAAGGCTTTTGCCTTTTTGTCTTCTTCAAGCATTCCACTGCTTGTCCCAATGCTTTTCAACTGCCCTATGACTCTCTGTTCCCCAATTCCTGCTTGCCTATGCCCCCGTTGTGGCCTGGGACATCCCTATGTGCTTTTGCCTCCGCAGCCCCCAGGCACCATAGGAGGCCCAGTGCAATACAGACCATAAGCTAAGCAGGGTCGAGCCTGGCTGGAGCTTGAATGGGAAATTGTCTGTAAAGACTCAGGGCTGGAGGTTTTTGCCTTTTCACCTTCATCAAGCTTTTCCCCGCTTCTCCCAATGCTTCCCAAGTACCCATTGACTCTCTGTCCCTTCTTTTCTGCTTGCCACCACCCCAGCCTCGGCCTGAGACTTCACTGTGTGGGTTTGCCTTGGCAGCGTCAAGGCTCCATAGCAGCCCTAGGGTGCCAAGGTCTGGAAGCTAAGCAGGGTCTGGCTTTGCGGGGGCTCTGATGGGAAACTGCCTGTAAAGACCGGGGACTGAAGGCTTTTTACATTTCACCTTCTTCAAGTTTTCCCTCGCTTGTCCCAATGCTTTCCAACTGCTTGCTTACTCTCTGTCCCCGCTTCCCTCTTGCCTATGTACTTGCCAAGGCCAAGGACCTCCCGTTGTTGGATTCTCTCTGCAGCCTCCAGGCACCATAGGAACCATAAGGCACTTCAGCCCGGAAGCTAAGCAGGGTAGGGCCTGGCTGGGCTTGGGTGGGGGGCTGCCTATAAAGACCAGGGGCTAAAGACTTCTTTCTTTTGACTTTCTTCAAGCGTTCTCCCACCTATCCCAATGCTACTCAACTGCCCTCTGACTCTCTGTCCCCTCTTTGTCACTTGCCTATGCTTCCACTATGGCCTGGAACTTCCCTGTGTGGTTTGTCTTAGTAACCACCAGGAGCCCTAGCAGCCCTAGGGTGCCACATCCCAGACGCTAAACAGAATCTCACCTGACTGAGGCTTGGATGGGGGACAGCCTGGGCAGTCTAGGGCTGGAGGATTCAGCTTCCAAATTCCTTCCCACATTCCCCACTTATTGCAATGCTTCCCAAGCGCCTCCTGATACTTTGGCTTTCTATTTAACATTCTCCATGGCCTGCACCCTCATTAAAATCAGGTACCTTTCCATGGGTGTTTCTCCTGGCAACCCCTTGGCACCATAGCAGCCTGAGGGTGCCTCAGACCAGAAGCAAAGGAGGGTCAGGTTTGAATGGGTTTTGGATCAGGGACCACCTGGGGAATCCAGGAGTCAAAGGCTTTTGGCTTCCCCCTTTCATCCTCTTTCTCCCGCTTGTCCCAACACTTCCCAACTACTCGCTGACTAACTTCCCCACCTGTTCTGCTGGCCTACAACCCCATGGCAGCCAGAGACACTCCTGTGGGAGTCCAATTGGCAGCTCTGGGGCGCCATAGCATTCTCAGATGTCCCCAGCCCAGAAGCTAAGCAGGGTCGAGTCTAACTGGGCTTCGATTGAGGGCCACCTGGGGACACCAGCGGCTAGAGGCTTTTTTCTTCTCTCTCCCTTTTCACTTTTTCTGCTTGTCTGAAGGCTTCCAAACCACCCCCTGACTCTGGTACCCTCCTTTCCTTCAGACTGCAAGCCTATCGTGGCCTGGGACCTCCCTGTAAGGGATGTCCTGATACACACCAAGCACCATAACAACCGAGAGTGCCTTAGCCCGGGAGCTAAGCAGGGTCTGCCCTGACTGTGGTTTGGATGGGGGACAGCCTTGAGGGACAAGGGGCTTGAGACTTGTGGCTTGTTGCTTTTATCCCGCTTTTCTCCAATTGTCACAATGCTTCCCAACCTGTTTGTGACTCTGTGGCTAGCCCTTGTACACCTGTCTGTGCCCCTTCCATGGCCCGTGACCTCCCTGAAGGGGTCTGTTTCTTAAGTCACTGAGTGACATTGCAGCCTGAGGGTGCCTCAGATCACAAACTAAGCAGGTTAGGGACTGACTTGGCCTTGGACAGGGGATCACCTGGGGGAGATAGGGACTGGAGGATTTTGGCATCTGGCTCTCTTTCCAACTTTCCCTGCTTGTCACAAATTTCCCAACCACCTTTTGACACTCTGGTTATTCTTTTTTTAATCTCAAACGCCTGCATCCCCCACTGCCTCCTGGGGCGTACCCAATGGGGTCTGTCTTTGTAGGTCTTAGGTGTCATATCAGTCTGAAGGCACACCAACCTAGAAGCTAAGCCAGTTCAGGCCTCATTAGGACTTGGATGGGGGACTGTTTGGGGAGACTGGGGGCTAGAGGCTTTCGGTTTCTCGCTGTTTCCAGAACTTTTTGATTGTTACAACACCTCCCAACTCCCCTTTATCTCTCTGGCCCTCCTTTCCATCCTGCCTGCTCCCCATCATTGCCAGGGGCCTCCTTGAGGGGGTCCATCATGGCAGTTCCTGGGCTCAATAGCATCCTGGGATTGCCCCAGCTCAGAGCTTAGAAGGGTCAGAACTGGCTGGGGATTGAATTGTGAAATGCATAGGGAGACAAAGTCCTGGAAGCTTTTGGCTTCACATTTCCTTCCAACTTTCTTGTGCTTGTCAAAACGCTTCCCAAATTTCCTCTGACTCTCTGACCACTTCTTTTTCACCCCATGGACCACCGCTGCATCCTGGGATCTCCCCCGTGGGGTCTGTTTCAGCAGGTGGGCGACATAGCAGCCTGAGGGCTCGCAGCACAGAAGCTAAGGAGATTCAGGCATTGCTGCAGCTTATATGAAGGGCCATCTGAGGAGACTGGGGGCTGGAGACTTTTGGCTTCCAACTCCGTTTCCACTTTCACCCACTTGGCACAATACTTTCTAACTGACCCCTTACTTCCTATCCTCCTGTTTCTGCCCCACCTTCACCCCCAATCCTGCGATTCTGGACCACCCCTTGGGGCTCCATCTAGGCAGTTCCTGAACACCATAGTAGTCTGACAGTCAGGGAACAGTTGAGAACTACCGCAACAAGTGGGAAAAGTGGAAAAGAGCAGAAAGCCAAAAGCCTCCAGGCCTTGTATTTCCACGTGGTTCCCCATTCCAGCGCCAGCCAGGCCCAGCCCTGCTTTGCTTTAAGCTGGGGCACACTCAGGTTGCTATGGTTACTGGGGACTGCTGGAACAGATCCCCCACAAGGAAGACCCAGGTCAATGCAAAGGTGCAGGCTAGAAAAGAAAAGGGTTTCACAGAGTCAGAGGGCAGATGGGAAGAGTTATCAAAAGCTGTGGAAGGGGGGATATGAGCAGGAGGCCACAAAACTCCAGCCACTGGACTCTTAGGCAGTCCCTTATCTATGCCCCTGCCATGCCATGCTCAGCTTCCATGCTGGGGAGCCCTCAGGCTGCTATGCCAGCTGGAGTCAGCCAGACAGTTTCCCATAGGCATGCCCTGGTTTGTGTTTGGAGCACAGGTGGGCAGAAAATGGTGTCCAGAGAGACTGCAGGCAGTTAAGAAGTGTTGCAAAAAGTGCAGGAATGTGGGGGAAAGAGTGGGAAGCCAAAAGCCTCCTTTCCTGGTCTTCCCAGGCAGTCCCCCATCCAAAGCTCAGTCAAGCCTGACCCTGCTTAGCTTCCAGGTTGAGGCACCCCAGGCTGCTATGGCCCACAGGACCAGCCAGGACAAACCCCCACAAAGAGATCCCAAACTGCAGGGAAATCTCCAGCAGGCAGGTGCCTAGAAGCTAAGCAGGGTCGAGACTTGCAGTGGCTTGGGTGGGGGACCACCTGGAAAGACCTTGGGCTGGAGATGTCTTTTCACCTTCTAAAAGGTTTTCTCCATTTTTCCCAACACTTTACAACTGCCCCCTGACCCTCTTTCCCCGCTTTTCCTCTGCCTAGGCTCCCACCAAGGCCTGGTACGTCCCCACGTGAGTTTATTTTCACAGTCTCAAGGCACCATAGCAGCTCTAGGGCTCCACAGCCTGGAAGCTAAGCAGGGACTGGCCTGGCTGGACTTGGTTGAGGGACTGCCTGTAAAGACAGGGGGCTGGAGGCTTTTACCTTTTTGTATTCTTCAAGCATTTCCCCGCTTGTTCCAAAGGTTCACAATCATCCCCGCTTGTGATACACCCCCGTGGCCCAGGACTTCCCAGGTATGTTTGTTTCTGCAGCCCACAAGTGCCGTAGTAGCTCTAGGGTGCCACAGTCCAGAAGCTAAGCAGGGTCTGGTCTGGTGGAGGGTTGTACGGGAGACGGCCTGGGGAGACAGGTTTAAAGGCTTTGGGTTCCCAATTTCTTCCCAATCTCCCCCACTTGTCCCAATACTTCCCAAGAGCCTCCTGACACTCTGAATTTCTATTTCACGTTCCCGCCTCCCTTCACCCTTGCCAAGGAAAGAAACCTTTCCATGGGTATCTGTCCTGGTAGCCCCTGGCACCATAACAGCCTAAAAGCACCCCAGCCCGGAAGTTAATCCGGGTTAGTCTTGACAGGGGTTTGAATGGGAGACCACCTGGGAAGACCAGGAGGTGAAGGCTTTGCCTTTCCACTTTCTTCAGCTTGTCCTAAGGCTTCACAATTGCCCGCCAACTCACTGGCCCCCCACTTTTTAGCGCACATACACCCACGGCAGCCTGGAATGAACTTGAAGAGTTAGCCTGGCAGTACTGGGGTGCTGTAGCATTCTAAGAGGGCCCCAGTGTGGAAGCTAAGCTGGGTTGAGTCTGGCTGGGACTTGGATTGGGGGTTGCTTAGGGAGACTGGGGGCTGGAGGCTTTTCCTGCCTGCTCCATTTTTGCTTTTCCCCCACTTGTCGCAATGCTTCCCATTGGACCCCAGAGGCTGGCTCCATTTTACCGTTAGCCTGCAAGCTCATTGTGGCTTTAGACCTCATTGTAAAGGTTCATCCTGGAAGACCTCAGGCACTATAGTACCCTGAGGGTGCCCCAACCCTGGCGCTAAGCAGGGATGGTCCTGGCTGGGGCTTGGATGGGGGGACCACCTGGGGGGGACAGGCAGATGGATGTTTTGGCTTATTTCTCCTGTTGGGTACCAGCCTCAACCCTGTTCTTGGGTGCCCTTATTCCAGGTGGTGATGAGAGATTGAGAAAAGGAACGAAAGAAAAATATACAAGAGTAGAATTTTACTCCATGTGTCCAGGGGACTAACACAAACAAGAGGACTGCGTTGGCACAGAGTTCTGGTTTCCACAGGCTTTTATTAGGTGCATACACCTGTTAATTGAGGAGTGGGGGAGCAGGGGGGTTGATCGGGAGAGGCCTTGAAACTGTTGGGTGAGGTCTTCACACTAATGTGGACAAGACAGCCAGAGGGAGAGGTGTGGTCTACAGTATTCAGTAGCAGACGTGATTCTTATGCAAACCTAGAACACTGAATTCTACCACCGGTTGCTATCAAGGTGTATTTGCATCAGAAGCATAGCAGATATGGCACCACCAAGTCTGACCACACCCAATGCATCAAGGGGCTTTTATCTCCCAAGCATTGCAGACACAGAGCAATGAAATTACTGAATATTCTGAGAACCTAGGCAGAGCCTGTGGCATTCTGGTTATCTCTGCCCTGCAAGACTTTTCTTCCTTGCAAGCTCCCATCTGCAAGACTCTCCCAGATCTTGTGAGCAGAGGTTGTCTCTCTTCTCAGAGATCTTGCACAAGTTCTCTTTAGATTTTCATGCAGCCTCCAGGTTGAGAAGGCATTCGTGGGACCAAAGCAGTATTTCCTGCCCTGCAACCACCCCATGGTGTTCCATGGTTTTACAGTGCTCTCAGATGGTCTTTACCTTAGGCCCCTAGTTGCCACTTGATTTATATTTTACTGCACCAATATTTGATATAGCTTAGTTCCAGGTATAAACTTCAGTGTACAATAAGTAAAGCAATGCTTTCCAACTACCCCATGATTCTCTGGCCAGCACTTTTCCGCCTGCCTGCTCCCCTGCCTTGGCCGAGGACCTCCGTGAAGGAGTCTGTCTCTAAAGTCACTGAATGCCACCACAGCCAGAGGAAGCCTCTGCCCAGAAGCTAAGCAGAGTTGGGCCTGGCTTGGGCTAAAATGGGGGGATGACTGTGGACACGGGGGGCTGGAGGATTTTGGCTTCTAGTTCCCTTCCCAACTTTCCCTGCTTGTCATAAATCTTCCCAATGGCCCTTTGACACTCTGAATTTCCCTTTCCCACTCACACAAGCCCGTACCTCTGCCCTGTCCTTGGGTGTCCCCCGAGGGTTTCTGTCCATGAAGCCCTCAGGCACCATAGAAGATGGAGGGCATCCCAACCTAAAAACTAAGCATGTTCAAACTTCAGTGGGACTTCGATGGGGGACTGCGTGGAGAGACTGGAGACTAGAGGATTTTGGCTTCCCATACCTTCCCGGTTTTTTGGTTTGCTTGTCGCAATGCTTACCAACCTCGTGCTAACTCTCTGGCCTTCCATTTCTATCCCACCTGCTTCCCCGCGTGGCCAGGGAACTCACCTTAAGGGTCTGCAATGACAGCTCCTGGATGTATTATCAGTCTGAGGCCGCCCCAACTCAGAGCTAAGTAGGGTCAGGATTGGCTGGGGCTTGGATGGTGGAACACCTGGGGAGATAAAGGCCTGAACGCTTTTGGCTCCTTGCTCTCTTTCCACTTTCTTCTGCTTTTTGCAATGCTTCCCAACTGACCTGTGACTATCTGGCCCCTTTGTTTTCATCCCCCGTGCACCCCCACTGCTGAGGTCTGGGACCTCCATGTGAGGTTCATTTCAGCACCTACTGGACTCCATAGCAGCCCGCGGAATTTCCAGCCCAGAAACTAAGCAGGATCAGGCCTTGTTATGGCCTCTATGAAGTACCACCTTGGAAGACTGGGGCTGAAGGCTTTTGGCTTCCCATTCCCTTTCCAATTTCCCCCACTGTTGCAATGCTTCCCAACTGCCTCCTTACAACCTGGCCTCCAGTTTCCACCTGCCTTTGCCCCCACCGTGGTTCTGGATCTCTCCATGGGGCTATGTCTAGACAGCCACTCAACAACATAGTAGTCTGAAAGTCAAGGCAAGGTTGAGAACCCTTGCAATAAGGGGGGGAAAGTGGGAAAACAGCAGGAAGCCAAAAGCCTCCAGGCCTGGTCTTTCAATGCGGTCCCCCATCCAAATGCCAGCCAGGCCCAACCATGCTTAGTTTATGGGCTGGGGAGCCCTCAGGTTGCTGTAGTGACTGGGGGCTGCCAGAAAGGACCCCCACATGGAAGTCCCATGATGAAGTGGGTGCACTGGTGGTCAGGAAAGGATGGGTCAAAGTCGGAGGGTGGTTGGTAAGAGTTGCCAAAAGCAGGGAAAAGTGGGAAGTGAATGGGAGGCAAAAAGCCTGCAGCCACCAGACTCTCCAGATGGTCCCTTATTTAAGCCTCAGCCATGCACTACCCTGCTCAGATTCCATGCTGGGGCGCCCTCAGGCTGCTATTCCAACCAGGGTCAGCTGGGATGGACTCCCACTGGGAGGTTGCAGTCTTTTTTGCAGGCTCAAGTGGGCAGGAAATGGTGTCCAGAGAGTTTAGAGGCGGTTAAGAAGTGTTTCTACAAGTGAGTTAAAGCAGGAAACAGCAGACGACAAAAGTTTCCAGGCCCGGTGTCCCCAGGCCGTCCCTGATTTAAGCCTCAGTCATTCCTGGTCCTGCTTATTCTCCAGGCTGAGCCACCCTCAGGATGCTATGGCACACCTGCCCTGCCAGGAAAATCCCCAAAAAGAGGTCCTGTGATTCAGCGAGGACATTGGTTGGTGGGGCCCAGAAGCTAAGTAGAGTTGGGCCTGGCAGGTGCTTAAATGTGGATCACCAGGAAAGATCAAGGGCTGGAGGCTTTTGCTTTTACACTATCTTCAAGCTTTCCCCCGCTTGTCCCAATGCTCCCCAACTGCCCCCTGACTCTCTGTCCTTTTTTCCTGCTTGTCTACACCTCCACCAAGGCCTGGAACCTCTTCGTGTGGGTTTGTCTCAGCACCCCCCAGGTACTGTAGTAGCCCCAAGGTGCTGCAGCTCAGAAGCTAAGCAGGGTCAGGCCTGGCTGGGGCTTGGATGGCAGACTAACTGTGAAGACCAGGCCTGGAGGCTTTAGACTTTAGTCTTCTTCAAACATTTCCCTGCTTGTCCCAACACTTCCCATTCACACTCTAACTCTGTCTTCTCATTCCCACTTGTCTATGCCCCCAAAACAGCTCTGAACTTCCCTGTGTGTGTTTGTCTCAGCAGCACCCAGGTGCCTTAACAGCCCTAGTGCACTGCAGCCCAGAAGCTAAGCAGGATCTGGTCTCTCTGGGACTGGATGGGAGACCCAATGGGGAGAGAGATGCTGGAGGCTTTGGCCTCCCGATATTTACCACTCTCACCGGCTTGTCGCAATGCTTCTCAGGAACCTCCTGACACTCTGGCTTTTTTATGTTCCCACCTGTCTGTGACCCCGCCAAGGACAGGAAACATTCCATAGGTGTCCATCCCAGCAACCCCTGACACCATAGTAGCCTGAGGGCCCCCCAGCCCAGAAACTAAGCAGGGTGACACTTCACTGCGGCTTGGATGGGAAACCAGGTGGAGAGACTAGGAACTGGAGGCTTTTGCCTTCCTCCTCTATCTGCTTTGCCCCGCTTATCCCAACGCTTCCCACTGGCCCATGACTAACTGCCCCCCTTTTTCCACCCGCATTTGACTCCAGAGCAGCCTGAGATATTCTTATGGGGGTTCGCCCTGCAGCCCTCAGGCGCCACAGCACACTTGAAAAGCCCCAGCTCAGAACCTTAACACAGCTGAGCCCGGCTGGGGCTTGGATGAGGTGCCGCCTGTGTAGAGGTGGGGGCTGGAGGCTTTTTTCATCCTTCTCCTTTTTTGCTTTCTCCAGCTTGTTGAAACTCTTCCCAACCACCCCAAGTCTGGCCTCCTCTTTTCAATCAGCCTGCAAGCCCGTCGTGGTTTGGGAACTTCCCATAGGTTTTCATCCTGGTATTCCCTGGGCATAATAGCACCCAGAGGGGGGCACCAGCCTGGAAGCTAAGCAGGGACGGGCCTAGCTGGGGCTCGGATGGGGGAAACACTGATGGTACAGAGAGCTGGTGGATTTTGGCTCCTGCTTTCTTCTGTTTTTTTTTCCCCCAGTATTGCAACACTTCTTAATCACCCGCTGACACTAGTTAGGACCTTTTCGCCTGCCTAAGCCCCTGCCAGGGCCCAGGACCTCCCCTGTTAAGTCAATCAACACTATTGCAGCCTAAGGGCGCCTCAGCCTGGAAGTTAAGTAGGGTCAGGCCTGGATTGGGCTTCCATCAGGGACTGCCTAAGTAGATGGGGAGTAGAGGCTTTTGGCTTCTGGTTCCCTTCTTTGAGACATCAGTCACCACCTGCGAAAGTCTGACCTGCAGACACTGACTCAGCGACAGATGAATGAATGCACTGTCACACCATTACAGTAATAAAAATGAGCTAGAGATGGCTATTGGCTGCTTTCAGAGGGCAAAATGCAACCAATCGACCACGACCCTTTGTCCATCCACACATGTATTCATAACAGAGGTTCTAAGTCAACACACTTGTGGATAATTAACATGGTTAAAAGAGTGGTTTTACTAATGATAAAAGCTTTAGTGTCTGGGCCCAGAGTATGTACCATTAACAGTTAATTCCCTTTTGATCTACCCCTGAGAGGGCCATCCAGCACAAAATTCACACGAGTAAACAATTAAACACAAAGGGATGTTGGCTAAACAGACTAAAACTGGGAAAAACCTCTTATTGTCTCTATATTCTGCCTAACATAATGGACCAGTCGGCCACCTTTGGCCTTCCTCACAAAAACCTTTTGGCCTTCCAAAAGGTTTGAGACTATAAATTATAACTTTCCCTAAATATTTTCTGTAATATTTCACCAATCACCCCAAGTGAATTCCAACATTTCCCAATGTTTCTTTTTAATACAATTAGGCTCTGTTGTCTGCTGGTCACTGATGCATTCAGCTATGGGTCTGTCAGGCAATGAGGTTATTGCTTTTATTCTGGCTTTGAATCCTAGGATTAATAAGTAACATATGATAATTATGAATACAATCAGCAACAATCTTTTCTAGTTAAAGAGTGACTCTCTGGAATGGGGGTCTAACCAGCCGAGATGTTCTTGCACACCTTTCTATCATTTTTGGCCAGATTATCTACAAAGGATGCTCTTTGTAACGATTCAGTATTAGATGTGACTGCAATGCTGGCTTTAGCAGGATGATTGTGGCTGAGAGTATAAAGGCCAGAAGGTTAGCAATGAATTTTTTATATCTGACCTGTAATGTCATTTGGCATTTTAATTTACTGTATGCCATTACTGAGGAACTTCACTGGGGACTATGTTAATTTTTTCAGTTAAGCAGTTGCATTGCTAGAAGTTGTGAAGGATGTGTTAGTTTAAGTAATTAGAGAAGAAAAAAGTAGATTAGAAGATGTGCTTGATAGAGTTTAGCAGGTACTAGTTGCAGGTAAAGTGAAATAAATAAAAAATAAACAAATTCTAAGTAGGATTCACTTAGCCTTTTGCTTTGACCTCTTCAGCATTCCTCAAGTGATGTCCTGGGGTTAGGTCATCCCGTAGGGCTTTTCTTAGGCTGATTCGATCTGTTTCTCTTTTCCATCCATTAATGAGGGCACAGTCTCTTGGCTGGTTCTGGTATGCTGGAAATTCTAGTGATTGTGCCTGTGCTAACAGACTGTTAATAATCTTTGTAAAACAACAGGTTAGTGCTTTAAGAAAAACCTGTTGTGCTTTATTTTAATGTTCAGTTCATAGAAAAACAGTTATTATTCTTTAACTTTTAACCAGTATGTTTCCACACAGAATTTCCTTTACAATTAATGTTTTCAAACTTGCTTATACCTTCAAAACAAAATTTCACAATCTGCTTGTATAAATTCTCTGACAAAGTTAGATATGCCTTAACCTTCTTTTGTTTTATAATCTTCCTTACTAAAGGTGAAATCTTATAACTGTCATAATATTTCTTTCTTTGCTTCTTACTTTATCTCTTTCTTATGTCTTACATTCTGAGCCTATTTATCTCTCTTTGCCTTCCTTACCTCTTTCTCTCTCTGTTACTCATTTTCTCTTTCTATTTCTTTCTCTAATTTTTTTTTTTTTGTTCCTGGCTGTCTTGGTCAAGCAGTATTGTTATCACTTTTAAGTCTGCTCTGCCATTGCCATAAGTGAATGGCCCAGGCAATGAGCTCTTGGCTTGAGATAAGACTTAATCAAAACTCTTTCAAGATTTTATAGTAGAGAAACTGAGTAAGTCAAGTTACTGACTATATTTATGGACTGAGTGGAAAAAGATTTTAATGCTAAAATTAGGGTTTCCCTAATTTTACATCCCCCATCTGCCAGCGTTTTTACCGCAGCCTGGGACGTCTTTGTGGCGTATGTCCTGGCCATTACCGTGGACCATAGCTGCCAGAGGGCTCCTTGTCCTGGAAGATAATCAGGGTGGAGATTGACTGAAGCTTAGATGGGGGACCCCATGGGGAGACCAGGGTTGGAGGCTTTTGTCTTCCCGCTGTTTTCTCACTTTCCCCTGCTGTCATAACAGTTCTTAACCACTCCCAAACACTCGGGACACCATTTCCCACCCACCCGTACCCCCAAAATGGACTGGGGCATCCCTATGGGGCTCTGTCCCGGCCTACCCCGGTTGGAAAAGTACTTAAGGGTGCACGAGCACGGGAACTGAGCAGAGTAGGGCACTGCTGGGGCTTAGATAAAGGATCACCTGGAGAGTCTGGTTGCTGGAACCATTTGGCCTCCTGCTCACTTCCTACTATCCCTCACTTTTGACAACCCTTCCCACCCACGCTCTGACTCTCTGACCACCCCTTTTCTGCCTGCATGCACTCCACCTCAGTCTCGGACTTCTTAGTGGGGGTTTGTTCTGGCAGCCCCCAACACCATAGCAGCCCTAGGGCACCCCAACCCAGATGCTAAGGACGGTCATTCCTTGTTAGCACTTAAATGGGGGGACCATGTGGAAAGACCTAGCATGGAGCCTTTTGGCTTCCTGCTCTTTTCCACTTTTCCCTATTGTCCTGACATTTCTCAACCACCCCGTGACTCTCAGACTGCTATGGTGTTCAGGGGCCACCTACATGGAGCCCCAAGGGGAGGTCACTGGCAGTGGTGTGGAGCATGCAGGCTGTATAGGGAGGGCCAGAGAGTAAGTCAGTAGTTAGGAAGCATTGCAACAAACACAAAAATCAGGAGATAGTGGGAAGCCAAAATCCTCCAGCTCCCAATCTCCCCAAGCAGTCTTCAGTCCAAGTCCCAGGGTGTTATGGTGCCTGTGGTCTGCCAGGACAAACTCTTACAAGGAGGTCTCAGGTCGTGAAAGGCTTACAGGCTGACAAAAAGAGGGGGCTAGATTCAGGGGGCAGTTGGGAATCATTGCAACAAGCAGAGAAAAGCATAAACAAAAAGGGAAGGAAAAAGCCTCCAGCCCCCGGTCTCCTCAGGCATCTCCCATCCAAGCCTCAGCTAGGTTCAACCCTGCTTACCTTCCACCCTGGGGCCCACTCAGAGTGCTATGGTGCTTGAGGGCTGCAGGGGCAGACTTCCAGAAGAAAGTCCTGGGCTGCCATTGGGGTGCAGGTGGACAAAAAAAGTAGGAGCCAGTGAGTCAAGGGGCAGTGGGGGAAGCATTGGTACAAGTGGGACAAAGCAGAAGAAAGTGGGAAGCCAAAAGGCTCCAGCTCCTGTTCTCCCCAGGTGGTCCCCCTTCCAATCCCAGTCAAGCATGATTCTGCTTAGCTTCTGGGCTGGGTGCTCTCGGGCTGCTATCATGCTGGGGGCTGCCTCGACGATCATCTAT
>JAZHEH010000629.1:0-13240 GCA_036589455.1 Ateles fusciceps
AGAAACAGAGTAAGTTTCTAGCCTACTCCAGAGGACAATGCACTCACAGCAATGACACCAACGAGAAGCCCAGTGTGGAGGCTGGAGGACACACTACCAGTGGCACACTGGATAACAAGACCATACATGTGAGCTGCAAATTTTACTGTAGAGACTCTGTGTAGCTTACAAAAGAGCAGAAGGTACTAATGAGGTTAGGTTTCAGCAATTCGGAAGGTGCGTGTAAGAGGAATCAAGGAAAATGTTATAGACTGTATTCATGCAGTGACAGGGTGGGTTGCCCAGGATCACCTTCAGAGGTCATCTATAACGTTTGTGCAGTTATAAGTTTTATATCAGATGGAATCCATTGAAGTTGGTCCATACTTTGTGCAGGGTCCAGCTCTCATCCAAGTAACTTGGGAATGTAAACAACAAAAAATTCTCAACCAGAATGGCCATGAAGTAGAAATCTGGCTTTACTCTCCCTCACAAAAAAACAAAACCAGCAACAAGAATATACTAGAAATATCTCAGAACACAAAACTGAGGCTGTACCCATTTATGGGGCAACAGAGAAGTGAAACACCTCAAGCAGAGGATGGCAGAAGGGACCTCTAACCAGGCTGTTGCTCCCACAGGCTGACAGGCACCACACAGAAAGGTCCCCTGCAGTCACATTTCTACACTGGAAAAAGTGTAATCCAGGTGGTAGCCAGCTTCCTCGCCTTCTTGTGTTCCTTTTCAATAAAGCTACTCCAGTCTCCACCTGCAGGAAGCACCCTCAATGCCTGTAGGGTGAGAACTCCTGAGGGCCGCTGGAGTGGAAGAGCAGACATGGGCGAGCAACACCAGTGCAGAGCTTGCTGGCTGCTCCTCAGCACTGTAGAAGATGCACCTCCGGGGTGCTCCCAGCAGGAATCCCTGGCCAGCCTCCTTGCACCATCTGGGAATACCCTAGGGACCGCCCTCCACCATAGGAAAAGGCCTGGCTGGGAACTAGCCTGAGAGCCTCAGCAAGCAGTAGGGTGAGGGAAATCAGAAATGAGGACGCCTGAACAGACATACTCTGAAACAAGTCAGACAGGGAAGACCAAAATAGGCAGCAAAGGCAAAGTAAACTTCAGTGCAAAGACATAGACATGCATTTATAAGAAAGAATAGACATGAAACCATCATGTCCCCAGATGGACAAAGCAAGGCATCAGTCACAGACTCTAACAAGATAGTCATGTGTGAACTCTCTGATAAAAAGTTGGAAATTGCAGTGTTGGGGAAAAAAATAAAAAACTCAGCAAACTCCAGGATAACACAGAAAAGCAATATAGAAATTTTAGTTTTGGGGGGAAAAAAAAAGCAAACTTTAACATGAAACATAAAATCAATCCAGAAATTTATCTGAGTAATTTAAAAGATAGATTAAAATAATAATAATTTAAAATACTGGAAATTGTGAAGCTAAGAAAGACACTGGCCAGCCTGAAGAGTGTACAATAGGGTCTTCACAGCAGAACTGCTCAGGCAGTAAAAAGAATCAGTGAGCCCAAAAAAAGCCTTTTTGGAAATGCAGTCAGGGGATATTTTTACCTCAAAAAGAATGAAAGGAGTGAAGAATATTTATGAGATCTAGAGAATAGCCTTAAAAGGGAAAACCTAAGAGTCGTTGGCCTTTAAGAGGGGGTTAAGAAACAGCAAATCATAGAGAGCTGATTTAAAGAAACAGTAACAACACTTTCCAAATTGTGGAAATTTCCATATTTCTATATAAAAAGCCAGGTACTGGAAGGTTAACATCATCAGACATATTAACCCCAAATAAGAGTACACCAAGACAGAAGAGTCAAACCCTCAAGGTGCCAGAGTGAGCAGATCTATGCAAACTACTGCCAAAGGCCTTGCTAGGCTGACAGGCAGAAGGAGGAGGCTGGCAAATCCAGTTCTCTGAAAGAAACCACGGACCAGGAACTTACCAAAGATGTAATGTCTCAGGCAGCCACAGGATGCTGGATCCCTGCACCTGCCTCCCAGATAATGCTCCTCGTAGAGCAAACTTTCAGTATAACACATGTGTGGTTGGTCATGCTTCAGACTTCCTTACTGAAACTCATGACCACTGGGAAGGTTACATAAACATCTTTAAGGAGGGTATCTATGCTACAGGCAGCATTTTTCTGGAGGAGTTATCTATGATACAGGCAGTGTTTCTCTAAGGGGGATTATCTATGCTAGAGGCAGTGTTTCTTTAAGGGGTTATCCATGCTACAGGCAGTGTTTCTTTAAGGCGTTATCTATGCTACAGGCAGCGTTTCTCTGGGGGGATTACCTATGCTACAGGCAGTGTTTCTCTAAGGGGTTATCTATACTACAGGCAGTGTTTCTCTGGGGGATTTTCTATGCTACAGACAGTGTTTCTCTAAGGGGATTATCTATGCTAGAGGCAGTGTTCCTCTAAGGGGATTATCTATGCTAGAGGCAGTGTTTCTCTAAGGGGTTATCTGTGCTACAGGCAGTGTTTCTCTAAGGGATTATCTATGCTAGAGGCAGTGTTCCTCTAAGGGTATTATCTATGCTAGAGGCAGTGTTTCTCTAAGGGGTTATCTGTGCTACAGGCAGTGTTTCTCTGGGGGATTATCTATGCTACAGGCAGTGTTTCTCTAAGGGGATTATCTATGCTACAGGCAGTGTTTCTCTAAGGGGATTATCTATGCTAGAGGCAGTGTTCTTCTAAGGGGATTATCTATGCTAGAGGCAGTATTTCTCTAAGGGGTTATCTGTGCTACAGGCAGTGTTTCTCTAAGGGGTTATCTATGCTACAGGCAGTGTTTCTCTGGGGGATTATCTATGCTACAGGCAGTGTTTCTTTAGGGGGATCCACTATGCTACAGGCAGTGTTTCTCACAGGCAGTGTTTCTCTGGGGAATTATCTATGCTACAGGCAGTGTTTCTCTGGGGAATTATCTATGCTACAGGCAGTGTTTCTCTGGGGGGGGGATCAACTATGCTACAGGCAGTGTTTCTCTGGGGGTGTGATCTATGGTATGGAGCAGTGTTTCTCTGGGGGAGATTATGCTACAGGCAGTGTTTTTCTAGTAGGGGTTATTATGCTACAGGCAGTGTTTCTCGAGGGGGGGTATCTATGCTACAGGCAGTATTTTTCTGGTGGTGTCCTCTACACTATAGGCAGTGTTTCTCTCGGGGGATAAACTATGCTACAGGCAGTGTTTCTCTAAGGGGGTATCTATGCTAGGGGCAGTGTTTCCTTCAGTAGAGTATCTACACTACAGGCATTGTTTCTCTGGGGGTGTCATCTTTGCTACAGGCAGTGTTTCTCTAGGGGGGTATCTGTTACAGGGACTGTTTCTTTTAGTGGGGTTGCCTATGCTACAGGCATTGCTTGAGGGCCTTTTTGTGGAACACCTTGGTATGCAGGAGTCAAACACTGGTCATTATCATGGCTTTGCTTCAAGGTGGCCTTACTCTTGCCATGAAATAAGTTGTTTTCTTATCTTCCACCCTTGAAACTGGCCTTTACGATCTCACATGCACACCTCTCCAACCATGGTTCCTGGGCCTAGAAGAAGGGTGTGTGACATTGTATGACTTTAGCAGCACTGTGTTGACCCCACCAAAGGCAGACAGCACAGGAATAGCAAAGACTAAAGCAGGACAGTGAACAGCCTGAGAGTATGACACCTAAACGAAGCAGCGGCTCCTGCTGCCAGCTATCCCAGGTCCCAACCCAATTATGCAGCCAGTCATTCCAAGTCAGGTTTCAGTCTGAAAGATGGTTATTTGGTTTTTCAAATTAGTTATTAATTCAGTAATATTGTCTGACTCACCAGGGACATAAACAAGCAGTACTATATTTCTGATATTTGATTCATTCTTGTCCTTGAAAGGAAAAGACCCACCATGGTAGACCAGAAGCACTGGAGAGTGGCATGAAGCTGCACTCTCCAGTGTGAGCAGGTGTTTTTCTCCAAGACATCAGCATGGTTGGGAGCTCATTATAGAAACAGATTTTCTTTGTAGGAAACACCTGGTGATAATAGTGACAGAACATGACAACTGAGGTCAAAAATAAAGAAGTTTAGTGTGTACTCGCAAGAGAAGATCTTCTCCATCTATTAGAACTACAATAGGAGATTCATTTAGAGCAATTAGCAAAAGTCAGCTCTCAGCTTTCATAAAGGGGCCATATGCCATATATGTTACCCAGGTTTGGAAGCAGTTATCAAAGCAATCTGGTTGAGAGTACAGCATATTAGAGAGTCCACCACCATGCCACGGGGTATAGACATTTCTCTTGGACATTTAAAGTGTTCAGTGGGATCAATGGGGAGCATTCCAACTGTCCAAGATATTTGCCACTCACTGGCAGGAAATAGCCTATGCAGCTTGGGAGCATTTGTCACCATTTAAGCCTCAGTGGAATGTCCCTTCTCCTGGAACTATGTCCATTGGCATCTTCATGCACAAAACACTTTTTTTTGTTAGCCAGGTCTGGGAGCAAAGCAATGGTCTCAGTTACCCTTCTGTGAATGGTGGTAGATCAGGGGGGAACAGTTGTCCTAATCAGTCATATGGTTCAGGGGTCCCCCCTTTGACTGAATTTAAGAAATAAAGACTGCAGATAATATGTTCATTTACCCATGCAAGCTAGGTTTACCCAGTAAAGCTTGAATTTGTACTTTCTAAGGATCATTTTTGCTTTTGATTAACCCCACTGCTTGGGATTCTATGGGACATGAAAGTGTCATGCTATGCCATGTTCTCTGGCCCAGTGCAGAACATAATGTTCAGCAGAATGAGTGTGTAAGTTACTCTCAATGCACCAGGGTTGTCTATACACAGTACTACGAGCCTCTAAACCTTTCATAGTACTAGCTTGATTAGCTTGCTTACAAGGAAAACCTTGCATCTGCCACATAGCAGTAACTACACTGTCAGTACATACATGTTGCCTTGATTGACACAGAGATGCTTCATATAATTCAGTTGCCCATCTGTTACAGCTCTATAACTGTGTTCTGCTGGATGTGGTATATGCCATGAATGCAATCAACAACATGGTAAATAGTTATCAGGAGGTCGCTATATTTCAAGGGCAACTTGACCTGCTTGGCTCTCTCCCAGCCTACACTTGCACTTCTGTGACATTTTTCTTATGCACCCACATCACTAGTTCAGTGGCCTGTGCCAGCATGATGCTTCTAATTTTTGTTAGCATGTCCATAATGTTACCAGATAAAGGGGTCTCGATCCAGACCCTCAGAAAGAGTTATTGGATCTTTTGCAGGAAGGAATTCAAGATGAGTTGCAAAGTGCAGTGAAAAAAGCAAGTTTATTAAAAGCTACTCTTCTACAGAGTAGGGTGCCCTTGGAAAGCAAGAGGAGAAATGCTCCATCTTTGTTTTAGGTTTTTCTTATCTTGGGGTCTTTTCTACGTAAAGACTATATTAACCTGTACCTATGTGCAGGTGAGCAAACAGCATGACAAAATGTATTTTTCTATTGATCGATTTATAAAAAACTACCTTTGGCAGTTTAGTGTATGAGTACACGAAAGCATAAAGCATAACTACAATTACCTAGAAAGCATGTATTGTTATGAGTATTAGGATGTCTGGACTATCTGTTGTTGTTGGAGTCTGTCCTTTCAGGCATTACTAAGCTGCTTCCTCAGCCATAAACATCTTAAGACTGAGGGAATGTGTTCTCTTTCCGGGTCCACAGGGGGGCATAGTTATAAGGGCAAGAACTTCCCAGCACCCTGGCCCCCTCCCATCTCTCTCCATCTGGGAGATTTAACGGTTTATGTTTAAATTTCGCTGGCGCGGGAAGAACAATCACTCCAGCGAAGTTCTAAGGAACTCCTTTCATTGGCCCAGGGTCTTAGAGAAGGTGGGGGTTCCTCCCAGGTTAAAAGTCCCTTCTTCCACACCCCTTTGGACTCCACGTTTGGGTCACCTTCCAAGAACTCTCCCTTCATGGAAGCTATCTCTCTCTCCTGGATTTCCCTCTGGAGTCCCCTTCCACACTCTCTCTGGAAGCCTGTCTTCCCTTCCTAAACTCCATCTCTCTCTATTCCCTTCCACTCAGTGTGGAAGCTGCTTTCCTCTCCTGGATTCCATCTTTCTGGATTCTCTCACTCAGTGTGAGAGTTAGCTGTTTCTTTCTCTCTCCTTCTCCTGTTTCTCTCTCTCTTTAAATAAATCACTTTCTACAAACACATTTGAGTCCGGCATTTACTGCACACTGCGTCGTGGTCCCCTCGCTCATGCTTGAGAGGGCAGGAGACCAGGAACCTGGAGAAACATCCTCTCAGGGGAGCTGAGGGCACCCTGAACCCCTGAACCCCAATATTACAGGACTATGGGGTCAACTGGCAAGACATGTGCTATGCTAGTTTTAAGATGGAGTTGATTTTAAAATGGTGCCACTCTAGCTCTCCTATGCCTTCCTTCCCTAACAATAATGTCCAACTCATACCCTCAGGAGTAGCAGTTAATCAAATTCCCAGCTCTATATTCTAGAGAGGAGACTGAGGCTTGTGCCCACCATGCCAACTCTTTTCCTTGCTTAAAGCTTCCTGCTGAGATCAATCCCAGGCCCAACCTACCCCCTTTCTTTATGGTGGTATCAAACATTGGGCTAAGTGTAAAATAAATTCTCTTCCATAGTTCAAAAGATCACAAATGTATGGATTTCTTTCTTTAAATTTTCTTTTTAAAACATTTCTGGAGTTGTAAATTGTTGGACTTTGTCAATTGCTATACCTGCTATCATTCCAGTCTGACCTAAGCATGAAACCCATAAAAACTTCACTGCAAGCCCTGGGCCCCAAATCTTCTGAGGGTTAATTGCCTGTTCTTTTCCCATAGATGAGCACACAATGCTGTAGGAGTTTCCTGTAACACACCAAAATCTTCAGAAGTTAACATAA
The DNA here is from genome assembly GCA_036589455.1 of Ateles fusciceps. Classification (NCBI taxonomy): domain Eukaryota; kingdom Metazoa; phylum Chordata; class Mammalia; order Primates; family Atelidae; genus Ateles; species Ateles fusciceps. The sequence goes on from JAZHEH010000629.1 coordinate 6,926, forward strand.
TGCCACCAATATCATAAAACCAAAAGAGATGGGAATGAGAAAAAAAGACAGGTCTCTAACCACTATTCTGTGACAAATCATAGAATGCTGATGATATCCACTTGAAAGATTGTCTGGTGACCTTGCTATGGAGAAGCAAATTTCACCATGCTCCCCTAGCAATTTGTATTGTTTACCAAGAACCACCTTCCTAAGGGCAGAAAGTTATCTGAGTTTTATTTTGCCTTTTCCCGAGAACAGCCTTTACTACACACACCTCCATTGTGAATTCTCTCACTAAGGTTTGCTGTCTTTCCTGACAGCATATCCATGCCCAAAACATTTTCTAGGGCAGGAGGAGCTATTCCGTTTTCTAGATGGATTAAAGTCCTTTTTAACCAGGTCATGTGTCCCTCATCACCATCAATGGCAGCCGATTGGACTGGGTGTCTTTATGGATTTCCGTGGATTGAAGTACATTCTGCCCCAGAATCTAGTAAGACGAGTTTTTGCTTTATTTTTTTGAGGACCAGGAAATGGTGACCTCACTTTTGGTCCCTTGGTCACCCCCTATTGCTCAAACATGGGGTCATTCATCCTTGGCCCCGCTCATAGTTTGGGGGCTGGAGTGGAATCCACTCTGATAGGCTGAGGCATTAGAACAAGGGTGCAGCCATCTTCTTCTTCCACCGGAGAGGCAGAAGGGAAAGCACAGAGCTGCTGTTCAGCTGCAGTTCCCTCTATAAGGCTGCTCACACAGCATTAGACTGTCGATCTATTTGTTCTCAGGGTGACCCTGCTCCTAATACATTATGCCACATTTGCTTTTGTGTGACTCTTGTTGGTCCCTTTCCCCCTTTCCCCTTCTTTTTTGTGGGTTTTCCGCTTCATCATTCCTTGTTGGGTTCCCAAGCACACTGCGTCTCTGGCTTTCTAGGTTTCTCCCAAATCTGCAATGGCTTTTCCCACGTTTTATGCATCTGCCTCACTCTAGGAGTCAAGAAACAAAGCGAAGAGTGCTGCCACTCTCTTGGTATACCTGCAGGAATTTATTTTTCATACTGGCAGTAAGAACTGCTTTATCAGGTCCTGCAAAAAAACAAGCATTGACTCATTCCTAATTTTTGGAGAAGCCCCTGAGCCTCTCCCATTGACCATCAGGAGGTCTTTTCTTCTGGTAAATCTCCATCATTAGGCCAAACCTCTCTCAGACCTAGAATGACCCAGTTCACAAGGCTATGATCTGTTGTCCTGATTACAGAAAAAGAGTCAGGCTGGTGGGAGTAGGGAAAAGCAAAAAGGGGAAGAAGATAAGCTACAAGTCTGCATTTCTTTATTGTCCAGGACACTTAGCCCTCCTGCCCAAATAATTCACAATCTTCCTGCACCCAACTATCACCAGACTCCTGAAAGTTAGCTCCCTGCAACTTGGCCTTATCAATACTGCACGAAGCCCTCTTGAGCACACAGCACAAACACTCTTCTACAAACTTGCCAGCAAGCCTTTGTTATTTTGCAGTCAGCTGCTGCTGGCTTGACCATTGTCTCCTTGCAATGTATTTTCCTACTTTAATAAATCTGCCTTTTTTTAATCTACAGCCATCTTGGTAAATTGTTTCACCCCCATGCCACCAGCCCATATATTGTTCACCAGCAACGTGATCCCCTTGTGTCTGCCTTGAGTTATGAGGGCGTTGCTGAAGGTTGGGTGGGTGGTGATGTTTCTCCTATTTTCTGCTTTATTCCTGGCTAAGAAAATACCATCACCCTCTGTGTTCCACAATCAGACCATCCAAGCAGTCAGGGGTTCCCTAGGTAGTTGTTTAAAGGTCTTTGCAACCTCTAAGTGTTCTGCAGCATGGCTAAAATTGAGAACCAGAACAGTCATTCAGTTCCTTCATTCTGCAATGCCATATTCTCTCTCTCTCTCTCTCCATGTGTGTATGTGTGTATATATATGGAATTCATACACACACACACACACACACACACACACACACACAATATATATATATATATATATATATATATATGCATACATCCTATAGTTTGTCTCTCTGCAGAACCCTGACCAATACAAACTGTAATCTTTGCTTTGGCAGTTTGAAGTCTTTTACCTTACTCTCTTTTACTTGAAAATACTGCTGAATTTAAGTGCAAAAAGTGAAAATCTAAGAATTGCAAATGTTTTTCAGAGGTCATCTGAGCCATTTCCAGGAAATTTTCATAGTTTAATCTGACTTAAGCCTCAATTAAAATCACAACAAGTATCACGTATTAAATTATGCCTTATACATTTATCTGCTCAACAATTGTTTTGATTTCTAAGCTAGGGTATTTTGGAAGGCCTTCTTATTTCCTTTAGTGTGAACATTTTTCATCTCATCATTGCCTTAGCAATTTAAAATCATGTCTAAAAGCTTAAGATCATGAAAGTGCAACATTTACAGTATTCAATACTTACCTCTTTTTACTTAATTGAATGTACCAATATTAATACATGCGTTACACACACACACACATAGACACACATGTCTATATGTATAGATACACTTTAATGTGAATTCCGTATATTCACAATGCATACAAATGTATTGCAGCAAATACTAGACATTTAAAATTCTTAAAAAATGTACTGAACAATTATGAAATACACAAAATAACCACAATTAATAATCTCCTGTCATAAAATAAATAGTAATAATATGAGTTACAAATAATATCATTAAGTAGGTTTAAGATAATTAGGTATTTTTTGTCACTGTAATTTATTATTTGTAAAGGAAGAGAGACATAATTTTCTCCATATAAATTTCACTCACCCCAGGGTTCTGTGAATGTTTCCCACAGTGATTCTTCCAGAAAAATTCTGTTAAGCACTCCTCAAGGTCAGGAGCTCCTTCACTGCAGTGCTGACCTTCAGAGGCCACCTGAATGCAGTTAACTCTAAGCGCTGCCCTTCTCCTCTGGAGAACAATGAGCTTTTCTAAGTATAAATCTTCTACATCTTTTTATATGAATGTTTGAAGACCACACCTAACTCTTTAAGGGTATTTAGAGTATCAAGAAAGGTGGAGACAGATGATTAGGTTTATGCAAAATTCAGTACACATATCATCACTGATTAAATTAGCATCACACTGTCAGTGTAATGATATAATTCAATATGATCTATAAGTTCAGAATCTAACATCAATCAATTTTTCAAATATCTATTTATTTTCCTCATTATGATATTAATTCTGGTTACTGCCAACCATCTTTTACAACTTTTTATTGGATGAGAAGGTGTAGGAATCATATCCTTCTTACTAATTCGCTGATGATGAGGTCCAGAAGATGCTAAAACAGCAGCCCTGCAAGCAATTCTGCACAAGCCCATCGGGGATATTGGCTTTATTTTAGCTACAGCATGATACATCTTATTCTCCAACGCATGAGACTTTCAACAAGCACTTATTCTAAATCTCACCCCCCAACTCCCTTTCATTAATTAGCCTTCTCTTAGCAGCAGCAGTAAAGTCAGGGCAATTCGGTCTCCATGTCTGACTTCCATGTGCCACAGGAGGCCCAACCCCAGTCTCACCTGTGCTCCACTCCAGCACTATAGTTGTAGCAGGGGTTTTCCTGCTTATCTGCCTCTACCCTTTCACAGAAAATAACCCATTAATCCAAACCTTTACATCATGACTAGGGGCTGTTACCACCTTATTTACAGCAATCTACGCTCTAACACAAAATGATATCAAAAAAATTGTTGCATTTTCCACCCCAAGGCAGTTGGGCCTTATAATAGTCACAATTGGCATTAATCAGCCACACCTAGCATCCCTTCACATCTGCACCGATGCCTTTTTTAAAGCTATATTAATTTTATGTTCAAGATCCATCATCCATAATCTCAATGATGAACAAGACATTCAAAAACTAGGAGGATTACTCACGACTTTACCATTTGCCTTCTCTTCCCTTATGACCGGTAGCCGAGCACTTACAAGTGTGCCTTTCCTCACAGGCTTTTACTCCAAAGACCTTATGAAAACGAGAAATACATCACATGCCAGCACCTGAGCCCCTTCTCATACTCTTTTATTTATTTATTTATTTATTTTGAGTCAGAGTTTCACTCTTGTCACCCAGGCTGGAGTGCAATGGCGCGATCTCGGCTCACCGCAACCTCCGCCTCCTGGGTTCAAGCAATTCTCCTGCCTCAGCCTCCCGAGTAGCTGGGACTACAGGTACGTGCCCCCATGCCCAGCTAATTTTTGTATTTTTAGTAGAGACAGGGTTTCACCATGTTGACCAGCATGGTCTCGATCTCTTGACCTTGTGATCCGCCCACCTCGGCCTCCCAAAGTGCTGGGATTATAGGCGTGAGCCACTGCGCCCGGCCCCTTCTCATACTCTTATAGCCACCTCCTTGACAGCTGTCTACAGTACCAGGAGTATTTTCTTAGCTCTGATAAGACAACCTCACTTCTCAACTCTGATTATCATTAATGAAAATAACCTCTTTCTAATTGACTCAATCAAGCACCTAACAATCTGCAGTATCTTCGCCGGATTCCTTATCATCAAGGGTATACTTCCAGCTTCACCTCCCCCAGCAACTATATCACTTCACCTAAGGATCACAAACCTTGCTGTGGCTCCTAGTCTTAGTCTGGAGAGCTGTGGTGGTTCTCAGCTACCCTTAAACTATGTGAGACAGACACCCCAGCCAGTTCATAGTGTAGCCAAAAAAAAAAAAAAAAAAAAAAAAAATCGAGAGAGAGATTTAATGAGGCTGTGTGTGGACACTGGGCAGAGGAAGTATAAAGGACTGAAGCCATGTGTTCTGGCTTTGACATTTTTCCCAATCACCCGGGTGGACACACACTCAGGACTCAACTTTCCTTTGTTCAATCATGGCTGTCAAGTGTCTTTAAATAAGCTCCCATAGCTTAGGGAGATCTAGCTCTTAGCTTAACAGGTTCAATGAAAGGCTTCACATGACTGCTTATCTGTAAGAAATGAACCCCGATTTCATGGGCTTGAGAATATTACAGATTATATAATGTCTTCACATTTTAATCTACCTTTATTTTATGAATGTGCTCAATTTTTTTAAATCACTTTCTCTTTTTTTTTGAAGACATGCCTTCATTTTTCAGTCCACCTTTATTCTGCAGCTATGCTGCAAATTATTTTATCACTTTCTCACTCTCATTCTTTTTTTTTTTTTTTTTTTGGAGATATGGGTATCTCACTTTACTATACAGTTCTGCATTCTCTATCTCCTTATTCTTTCAAATGTATATAGGATTTATACTATCTACTCCATAAGTAATTTATACTGCCTTTGATTTAGTAATTTACTATGTACGTTGGTTATTACAGTTTGTGTTTCTGTAACAGAATGTCTGGGGTCAGGCATTTTTAAAAGAAAGAAGTTTATTATGCTCACAATTCTGGTGGCTGAAAGTCTACCATTGGGCAGCTACACCTGGTGAGGGACTCAGGCTGAGTCCATTTATGGAAGGGAGTGGAGAATAAGCAGGTGGGTCCAAAGAGATCACGTAGTGAGAGAGAAAGCAAGAGAGAGAAACCAGGAAGACAGACTCTTTTCCACAATGTGTTCTCTGGAAAAAACTCATTCCTGCTGAAGCCAAACTTCACCACCCCATCTCACCCAACAACATGAAGGCATTAATCTATATGTGAGGGACTGATTCCCATGACCCAAACATCTCCCAGTAAGCCCTACATCTTAACACTGCCCCATTAGAGATCAGGTAAAGTTTCAAAATCAGCAGTATTAAATAAAATTTTGCTGTCATTATTTGAAACCTAAAAATGATGGTATTAGACTATGAATCTGGGATTCAATCTGTCTCTTCATCTTGTTGACATTGTCACTTCAACCAGACCTCACAATCTAGTAGAAGCTACAGACACACAAAGCAATAATCTCAGTACCACATGATAATTGCCACAAATATCTATCTATTAGGCACACAGAATGAAAGATCAACTCTGTTTGGATGAGTCTTGAAGGATGAATGGAAATTTTGCTGGTGAATAAACAGTAACAGTGGTCCAGGTTCAGAGACATGCCTGTCTAAAGTAGGGCAAAGACATTTTTTAGCAACTCAATAAAAGCAATGCCAGAATGACCCGTAGGAGGGGAGATTTTAAAAGGAATATATGAGGAGCTGAAGGAAATGCACCATAACCCAGATGTGGGGTTACTCCTGGTACTGACTGACCATGGGGCATCAGGATGTTGAACATTCAGGAGCATAGGTGTTTTTCCTCTTTCCTGAAGTGCATTCTTCCTTTTATTTCCATTATTTA